>QJPP01005933.1:0-30784 GCA_003996215.1 Jaltomata sinuosa | reverse complement strand
GGTTAGCGGTATACCGTCCATTTCGTAAACTTATTTTTTATACACTGTTATTGCAAGGATGCCAGGTGCGTTGTTTCTTACTTTCACCTGTGCCTTTGGTGTGTATATTCTGCTTGCTAGCCTCACATGTGGTTCCGTTGATTTCCCTCTGGGCTAGTTCCTGTGTACCTTTCGTTGACTTCTGTGACTACTTGCTTCTATTCTGTCTATTACTGCGCTTTTATCTTATATGTGCCCAGTCGGCCTATGATACCTACTGGGTACCTTATGCTTCGCATTTGGTGCTCACCCCTACCCCCTGCATCTTTGGGTGCAGATCCTAGCGTGGGCCATCGCCGTTAGACCGTTGTGATTCGTGCTTGGAGATCTGTTGAAGACTACTTCAGGCTGAGGGTGAGCTCTTGACGATCGGAGCTTAGCTTTAGTTTATCTTTTGCTTCATGTACTCTAATACCATTCAGAGACATCTGTATATATAGTTTTGGTTTATTTGTACTCCATGTATGTAGGTTGGCTCTGTACTATGATACCAGGTCTTGGGGTTTGGTTTAGTTTTCGCATATGTATATATTTATATCCCTGTTATCTATTTTATTTGTCTTATTCCCTTATCTGCTAAATAGTAGCCCATTACTAACTGTTCTGGGCTACGGGGATTGGTTCACCTACCGGGGGTTGTAGGTGCCATCATGACCGAGAAATTGGGTCGTGACAATTTTTTGGTCCAAAATTGCCTCTATTGTTACTTTTGGGTCAAAAATGTCCTTTTCCTAATAAGCATATTATTTTTTTCCTTTAAAAAATATTCTTTTCCTAATAAAATCATAGTAATTGATCATTAATTTCATATACATAAAATTATAGTAATCCATGATTAATTTTTATTTTGATAACGGTAAAATATATTTTTCTAATAAATTAAAAAAAATTATTTCTTAATATTATTTGAATTGAAGAAGGATAAACATTTGTTAATATAATCCTTGGTGTTAAAGTTAAGATAAAAGAATCATAATATCATAAAAAATAAAAAATTATTGCATTACTTCAAATCACAAAACATTTTTAGAATATCACCGATGGAGTTTTGTTGACCCTTTTTGCATATTAGCTTTAAAATTAAGAAAATATATTAGCAAATATTTATCCTACTTTAATTCAAAAATATTATGAAATAAAAATATTTCTATTTTATTAGGATTTTTTTAATCATTATCTAAAAAAAAATTAATGATGAGGTTGCTATGATTTTATATGTATGACATATATTATCAGTTTAAAAAGTATATGGGGTAATTCTATTTTAATTGATAAAAGGAGAAAAAAGATTACTTTTCACTTTTATATTAGTTAAAGGACTTTTAAAAGAAAAAAAATAAGAAAAAGTGTTTTTATGTTGTAAAATTAAGCTAAAAGAATAATATGAACAATAAAATAGATAAGAAATGTAGAAAGACAAACGATGAGAATTTTCTTATTCTTCCAAATGTTCAAGTGTTTACAATATTTCTCAATTGTATCATCCATCACCTGTCATACCCTATTTATACTATTACAAGAGGGTAGTTGTAAGGTTGCCTTAAACATGGCTTTAACCTTTGGAGAATGTGGGAAAGATTATGGAGTGTAGGAGATTATTGAGGAGGTAGTGAAGGTGTGGGTATTACTACACATTATGATGAGAATTAAACCTTGAAGTTATGGACATCCACTTTCATCTAATATATTTATAACACTCTCCCTTGGATGTTCGATAACGTGACTCGTTAAAACTTTACTAGGAAAAACTCAGTAGAAAAATCCCAGTGAAGAAAAAAAAGTACACATATCTTATAATACGCATTGATAGTTGCCTAATTAAAAAAAATCAGAAAAACTTAGTGGGACAAAATCTCAGCTAAGGAAAAAAGAGTAAATGCATATTATACTCCCCCGGATGAAAACATCATCTAGTCTTGCAGATGATGCATTCCAATCTTGTATATCAGCTTCCTCAAATATTAAGATCCATAATGCCTTAGTAATATATTCGGCCAAATTATCATTTGAAATTAAAAATCTTTATTTCACAGTTCGATTTAAGATCGTGTCTGAAAAAGTACTTTGCTGAAATGTACTTTATTTTATCTTCTTCGATATATTCTTTGTGATGACCCTTCCGGTCATCTTCGTGTTTAAGCTTTTCTTGTATTGTTAGAGCTTCCTTGTAGTGGCCTCAAGTCATTTAAGATTTCCTGGGATCGGTGGTTTGGTGCCCTGGTCGTTCATTTTGTTGTTTTGGTCGTTTGCCTATTTAGAGCCTTAACTTAGAATATCATTGACTTTAGTCAAAATATTTAGTAAACATGCTCGAAATTGAATTTCGACAGTTCCGTTAGCTCTGGAGCGTGGATTTTTGTCTGTGTTGACTCTTGGTCGGGTTTTGAGAGCTTTCAGTTTAATTTTGTCTTGGTTTTTATGTTTTAGCCAAGTTGAATTTGAAAATTTGGCTTTGGTCAATATTCGAAGAAGACAGCCTTGGATGGAAATTCTGACAGCACCATTAGCTCTGAAATGTCGACTTTAGGCTAGAGGGACCTTTTGTTCGGGTCTCGAGGCTTCTGGACTAGTTTTAGGCCTTGGTGTTCCATTTTGGAAAGTTAGGCCTAAGTTGGTTCTTGGGTATGGGATCCACTTTTTATTCTATCGACCTCCGTTAGGATTATCATTGATTCTATTGAGTCCGGAATACTATTTTTAGTCGAATAGCTCAGCTCATTTGTGTTTATGGGACCCCGAATGTGTTCCCGAAGGTCCGTCGAAGAAACTTTCCTCTTGGTGTTGGCTGTTGGCAACTGTTGCTGTCATAGAAATAGCCAAGCCTTTGCCTACGTAGAGCCTGGCCGTGTTCGCGCAAGGCATATGTCAGCCGCCCATCTGCTAAGCCTTTGCCTACGCGTGCCTTGGCCGCGTTCGTAGGCTCGCGTACGAGGTGTCCGGGCTGCAATTGCGCAAGGCAGGCGCTTGTCTTGGCCAGCGCTTGGCCTTCGCATGCGCGCTGTCCGCCCACATTTGCGTGCCCGCGTAGGAAGCGGCATGGCTGCGTTCGCATATGCCATGGTCCAGAAACTATTTATTCTTCCCCCTTCATTTTTCCAGCTCTCTTACTCATATGTTCCCAACTCTAAAACACAAATACTCTTCACCAAAGTTCTTCATTCAGTGTTAGCTTGGGGAATTCGATTATCCCTCGTAAATTCTTGCTTCCTTGATGTTTTGGTGAGTTCTCCTTCTTCCCTAAGTTGTCTTCTCCAATTGTTAGAAATCACCATTGTAGAATTTTCCTTAAGCTTGGAATTCCTTAAGCATGCTCCGTGGAATCTTTGAGTTCATCTTCTTGGGTGTTTTTCTCGTTGTGGTAAGTGTTTCCCCGCTCAAATTCCCGGTTTTCATTCCTTAATTTCCCTCTTTGGTTTCATGACTTTAGGGGATGCTTTAGCTCGAAATTCTTGCCCAATTTCCGTGATTTTTCTGGGCATGTACTCCCATGGTCATGGTGATCATATTGTGTGCTTTCATTTTCAATTTTAGGTTACGGGGCCCACGAGGCCGCTGGTGACCCAAATTTCGGCCCAACTATTATTATAGCGATATGAATATCCTTAGTCTCATTTTAATATGTTAATTATGTTTATGATAGTTTGATTATCGTTCGGGGCTTCTCGGGGCAGTTCGGGCTCAGACAACATCGCTCCAACAGCTTGTCATCGGACGACAGGTAGGTTACGGTTTAAGCCTTTCTAGACTTCACATATATAGGATAAAATTGTATTAATGGGAATCCTTGGGTTGGGTTTACTAGTTTGGTATCACGGACCTTAACTGCTTCTTCATGTCCGATTAGTTTTCTTCCTCCGATGGTTGTAGTAATTGTTATAGATGATGTTATCACCTTTCTGGTCCTGTGTGGCCTTATATTGACTCTGAAACATAGATGGTGAGATATTGGGAATGTCCATAAGTCCTAGACATCGTTATTATTGTTATAGAGCTGGCTATTTGTGCTGTAGAATGATTGGAGCCTGTGCAGGGCCGATAGGTTGATTGTGAGCCATTGGGCTACTGATTGTAATGAGCATGCCATTATCATGCATATATATGGATTTCTACATGATTTTACTACAGTTTTGGATTCGGGCCTACCTTTTTGGTTTTCTAAATCTTGCATGGCCTTTGGTCCCTTTTTGGTAAAAATGATTATGAAATAGTTTGGTACTATTTTAATGGATCTTCTTAGGGTAAGAAAAGTTAAAAGAGAAAGTTATCACAGTTTTCCTACTCATATTAGACCCGGTTGAGCCGAGGTGCTAGACTACGCTCTTATTGATGAGAAATGATATTAGACTCAGTAAGGCCAATCATCGAACTTATTTTCCACTGTTTTAGACTTGGATACGCCCGGGCACCCTTGAAGGGGGTTATTGAGATTTATTTCACTGATTTAGACCTGGATGGAATCTAAGAATGCATTTCTGGAATTTGACTACTAATTTGGATCCGGTGGCACTCCAGACTGATATTTTGAGGTTTGAGTGTAGTATGTGGTCTATGAGTAGACCTTCATGGACCCTGTCATTTTGGACCAAGTGCTACGGGCAAGGGGTGACCTAAGAGAGGGGTGTACGGTGGAGTAGAGGTACTCGGGAGAATTTCTTCCATGGATCCATCCTTTATTGGACCTTTGGGGCACCGGAGGGGGTAACATACGACACTATTATTACACTTAGTCCAGCATATCACATCATATCATTTATTTGTGTGAGGTTCCACCCTTGTTGCTATTTGCTGAGTGTACGCTCTGGTAGTATGGGATGCCGGGGGATTTATCTTCACTTGTTTATGTTCCTCGGGGTTATGGGCACCCGTGGGACTGTAGGTAGGCTTATTCTTGCTTAGTCGAGTTACTATTCCTTATGGTGATTCTTACCACGATTTGGATATTGGAAGTAGTACTTGTATCTTGACTTGGTTCTTATTCTTGTATTCGAGCATGCTTTTGTTTCCTGTTTACTCCTTCCTTTTTTAATTGAGGTTACCGGTATACCACCCATTTTCTAAAACTTCTTATATATATATTGTTGTTGCGAGGACCCCGGGTGCGTCATTTCTTATCCTCACCTGTGCCTGTAGTATATATCTTATTTGCTAGCCTTGTATGTTGTTTTCTGTTGTCTTCCTTCTATGCTAGCTCCTATGTGCTTATTCGTTATTTTTGGTGACTATTTGTTTCTATTCTGTATGGTACTATTCTTTTATCTTATATGTGCTCAGTCGGCCTATGATACCTACTGGGTATCGGTTGCTTAGCAATTGGTGCTCATACTATACTCTACATCTTCTGGTGCAGATCCTAGTGTGGACCATTGCCGTTAGCTGGTTGGAGACTCGTGTGAGGAGCTTTTGGGCACTTCAGACTGAGGGTGAGCTCTTGACAATCGGAGCTTAGGTTGAGTTTATCTTTTGTATTATGTACTCTGTTACCACTCAGAGATATTTATATATATATATTATTTTGGATCTTTGTACTCCTTATATGTTGTTTCGACTCTATAGTATGATACCAGGTTTTGGGGTTTGGTTTAACTTTCTCATATATTGTTATATATTCCTGTTATCTACTTTCTTCATCTTATTTCCCTTGCTTCTGCTTATTTATACTATTTTTTTGCTTATTTGTTAGATAGTAGCCCATTACTAACCGTTCTGTGCTATGGGGATTGGTTCGCCTACTAGGAGGGTTGTAGGTTCCATCATGATTGAGAAATTGGGTCATGACAGCTTGGTATTAGAGCCCTAGGTTCACCAGTGTCATCAGTATAAGAGCCAATGTCTAGTAGAGTCCTACTGATCGGGGCGAAGACATCTGTACTCAATCTTTGGGAGGCTACAATGACATCTTAGGAAAAATAGACTCTTCTTGCTTCTATCTCATGCGTAGTATCCTTGAAAGTTTCTGGAAATCTCACATGCTCTAGTTCATTCTTTCGCAGATGGTTAGTATGAGAGCTTCAACATCAGGCAGAGATGAGCCTTAGACTCCAGCACCCCCGACACCAGCTAGGGGCTGGGGAGGTCATAGAGGTAAGGGTCGAGGACGTCCCTGAGCAGTAGCACCTGCTAGAGATGCTAGAGTTGAGTTAGATCCCGAGCATGACTATGAGCCAGAGTTAGATCATGAGCAGCAGCATATGAACCCGGGGATAGCCCAGGTACCACCAGCTCCAGTACCTGTTCCAGCACCAGTATTTGTGCAAGCTTTAGCCCCAGCTCAGTCTTCAGATATTCGGGGTTTACTTCTTCAGCTTTTGGGTATGATTAGAGAGCGACCTTCTGAGGTAGCCTAGATATCTGCTCAGGGGGTAGCCCTGGGTGTTCAGAGTTCAGGAGAGCAGCCTGCTACTATGTCTCCCCGTGCTGAGGTTATTCTAGTTCTAGTGATTGCACAGCCTCTTGCTCCTCGCCCAGTTATGACAGATGGGGAGAAGAAGGCATTTAGTAGATTTCTGAGATTGGCACCACCGAGGTTCGCTAGTACATCTGGTCAGGATCCTCATGCCTTCATTACTACCTGTGATGAGATGTTACACCATCTGGGTTTGCTAGAGACTCACGGAGTTGGATATACCACTTACCAGCTGGAGGGTCCAGCGAAGATATGGTGGAGGGCATACGTTGCTTGCAGGCCATCTTTATCACCTCTACTACCTTCGTCTGAGTTTTATGAGGCCTTCATGGCCAATTTCTTATCTCAGAGTGATTAAGAGCGTCACCGAGAGCAGTTCACCAGGATTATGCAGGGATCCATGTCTATATCTGAGTATGAGACTCGTTTCCATCAGCTTGCTCCATTTGGTGCTATGATCATTCCCACCGAGCCAGACATGATTCACATGTTTATTAGGGGATTGCGGATAGAGCTTAGACAACCTACTGAGATATTGGTTTCTAGTGGTCCGTCATTCCAGGCTATTGCAGACTATGTCCGTAATATGGAGGACATGCACCGATACGATCAGGGGGCCATAGATAATAGGCCTCGTTATCAGGGCAGCTACAGTGGTACTAGACATGATGGTACAGGTTTAGGCTAGTGGGGTCGGAGTTATCAGCCACAACAGCACCAGGGTCAGTCTGGCTGGCTGGTTCAGGCTTCGCTTCAGACTTCCAGTAATTCTTAGTTTGAGCAGGGTCAGTCTTCGAGGGGTGCATCTTTTGGGGCATCAAGCTGTGGTGGCCATACATGTTCTGTTGGTTTGTCCTGATTTTTCAGGCCGTCAGGGCCTTGTTATGATTATGGTGTGGTTGGACATTATGCTAGAGATTGCCCCTAGCGGAGTACAGTTCAGTCAGCTGCTCAGCTGGACAACCCTTTGCTAGCAGTTCAGCCACTGGCAAGAGGGTATAGTGGTCAGGCTAGAGGTGGTGCCTCACGTGGTAGAGCAGGTGGTAGGGATGGCAGTTGGGCAAGTGGAGGTCGTTGTCAGTTCTATGTGGTCCTTGGGAGACTGGAGGTAGAGGCCTCGGATGTTGTGATTATAGGTACTATTTTTGTATGTCGTCAGTTCGCTATGGCTTTATTTGATCCTGGATCTACTTGTTCGTACATATTTGCCTACTTTGTGTCTTGTTTTGGGTTGGCTAGTGAGCTGTTAT
Organism: Jaltomata sinuosa; assembly: GCA_003996215.1. Classification (NCBI taxonomy): domain Eukaryota; kingdom Viridiplantae; phylum Streptophyta; class Magnoliopsida; order Solanales; family Solanaceae; genus Jaltomata; species Jaltomata sinuosa. The sequence continues at coordinate 23,092 of QJPP01005933.1, read as the reverse complement.
CTATGCCTATTTCTGTTTTGACCCCAGTATGAGATTCTTTAGTAGTGGATCAGATTGTGAGATCTTGTATAATATTTGTTGGTGATTTGGAGACTTGGGTTGATTTGATGATACTTGATATGTTAGATTTTGATGTGATACTGGGCATGGACTAGTTATCCCCTCAGCGTGTGGTTTTGGATTATTATGCCAAAACTATTACCATAGTCGTACCCAATGTATCCCCAATTGTGTGGCAGGGTTCTGTCAGCCGCGCGTCATCTGGGATCATCTCTTATCTTTGAGCCAGGAAGTTGATTTCCCATGGGTGTTTAGCTTATCTAGCATATGTCCAGTGTTGACCCTTCATCTCCTGAGTTTGTCCCTGTGGTTAGAGACTTCCTAGATGTGTTCCCTACTGACCTGCCGGGCCTTCCACCTAAGAGATATATTGATTTTGCTATTGAGTTAGAGCCGAGCACCAGGCTTATTTCTATTTCTCCGTACCGTATGGCTCCTGCTGAGTTGAAAGAGCTTAAGGAGAAGCTCCAGGATTTGTTAGCTAAGGGAATTATTAGGCCAAGTGTATTGCATTGGGGGTGCTACTGTTCTATTTATGAAGAAGAAATATGGGTCGATGCGGATGTGTATTGATTATCGGCAACTGAATAAGGTGACAGTGAATAGTAGGTATCTGATGCCCAGGATTGATGACTTATTTGATCAGCTTCAGGGTTCAACCGTGTTTTTGAAGATTGATTTGAGGTTTGACTACCACTAGTTGAGGATTTGGGCAGAGGACATCCCTAAGACAGCATTCAGGACACGTTATGGCCATTATGAGTTCCTGGTGATGTCTTTTGGGTTGGCTAATGCCCCCGCAACTTTCATGGACTTGATGCACAGGGTGCTTAGCCCGTACTTGGCTATGTTCTTGATAGTCTTCTTTGATGACATTGTGATATACTCGAGGAGTAGAGATGAGCATGAGCAACACTTGAAGACTGTACTTCAGATTTTAAGAGATCATCGGCTTTATGCCAAGTTCTCAAAGTGCGAGTTTTGGCTTGAGTCAGTTGCATTCCTAGGGCACGTGGTGTCTAAGAAAGGGATTAGAGTTAATCCGAGGACGATTTCAGCGCTTCGTGATTGGCCTAGACCTACTACTGCTATTGAGATTCACAGCTTTGTTGGGTTAGCGGGTTACTACAGACAGTTCATTTAGGGATTTTCTTCCATGGCAGCACCCTTGACGTAGCTTCCATAGGCTTAAGGCCTTATTGACTTCAGCTCCAGTTTTGACTTTACCGGTTGAGGGTTAGAGTTTCACCGTGTATTGTGATGCTTCTGGGGTCGGCCTTTGTTGTGTGTTGATGTAGCAGGGTTGAGTGATAGCAATATGCACCGAGGCAGCTGAAGGTTCACGATCGCAACTACCCCACTCATGACTTAGAGTTGGCGGCGGTAGTCTTCATGCTCAAGATCTAGAGGCACTACTTATATGGAGTTCATTGTGAGATATTCACTGACTATCTTAGCCTTCAGTACATTATGAGTCAGTGAGAGGTAAACTCGAGAAAGAGGAGATGGATTGAGCTACTGAAGGACTATGATTTCACCATTCTTTATCATCCGGGCAAGGAAAATGTGGTAGCGGATTCCTTGAGTTAAAAGATGGTGAGTATGGATAGCCTAGCTTTACTTTCAGCTTCTGAGTGACCGTTGGCCTTGGACATCAAGTCCTTGGCTAACCATTTGGTTAGGCTTGACTTGTCGGATCCTAGCAGAGTTCTTGCCAGTATTGAGGTTCGTTCTACTCTAGTTGATCAGATTCAGAGCAACAAGTTTGAGGATCAGAGATTGCGTGACTTCATGATCAGGTAGTTTAGGGTGAGGCCAACCGGGCTACTTTGGGTTCTGATGGTATTCTGAGGTTTGACAGTCGTGTTTGTGTTTCGAGAGTTGGAGACTTGATTCAGTTGATACTTCGCAAGGACCATTGTTCTAGATACTCCATTCTGGCGCTGTGAAGATGTATAGAGACTTGAGACAGCTTTACTGGTGGAGTGGTATGAAGCAATATATAGTGGAGTTCGTGTCTCGATGCTTGAACTGTCATCAGGTTAAGTTCTAGCACATGAGACCCGGTGGTTTAATGCAGCGACTTCCCATTCCTGAGTGGAAGTGGGAAGGGATTACTATGGACTTCGTAGTTGAGTTGCCTCATACTTCTCAAGGGTTTGATTCCATTTGGGTGATTGTTGATAGGCTGACTAAGTCAACACATTTATTGTTGGTTCATACTTCTTATGCAGAGAGGCTAGCTCAGATCTACCTTCATGAGATTGTTCGATTCTATGGGGTCCCGCTTCTATCATATCAGACCATGGCACTCAGTTCACATCTCAGTTCAGGAGAGCTATTCAGAGAGATTTGGGTATAGAGGTTTAGCTTAGTACTGCATTCCACCCTCAGACAGATGGCCAGTCTGAGAGGACTATTCAGGTCCTGGAGGACATGCTTCGGGCCTGTGTTCTTGACTTTGGAGGTTTATGGGATCAGTTTGTGACTTTGGCCGAGTTATCTTATAATAATAGCTTTTATTCAAGCATCGAAATGGCACCTTTCGAGGCTTTGTATGGTAGGCATTTCAGATCGCTGATTGGTTGGTTTGATGGTTTAGAGTCTAGACCACAGAGTACAGATTTGCTTTGAGATTCCTTAGACCGAGTCCGTGTGATTCAAGATAAACTTAGAGCAGCTCAGAGTAGGCAGAAGAGCTACGCTGATCGTAGACTTCGTGCCTTGGAGTTCAGTGTTGGTGACTTAGTTTTCCTCCGTGTATCGCCTATGAAGGGCGTGATGAGATTTGGTCGGTGGGGCAAGCTTAGCCCAGGTTCATTGGACCGTTTGAGATTTTTCAGAGGGTTGGTAGTGTTGCCTACATGTTAGCTTTGCCTCTGATGTTTTCAGCTGTGCATCCAGTTTTTCATGTCTTGATGTTGCATCGGTATGTTCTAGATAAGTCTCATGTGTTGTATTGGGATTCGGTTCAGTTGGATGAGAGTTTGTCCTTTATTGAGGAGCCGATAGCTATCTTGGCCAGAGATGTCAGGAGGTTGAGATCTAGGGAGATTCCAGTCGTGAAAGTTTAGTGGAGGCACCATCCGGTCGAGGAGACTACTTAAGAGACCGAGAGTGAGTTACGAGCTCAATATTTGCAGTTGTTTGAGCCTTCAGGTACTCCCTTCTTCTTGACTTTCGAGGACAAAAGTCTTTTTAGTAGTGGATGTTGTGATGACCCTTCCAGTCATCTTCGTGTTTACGCTTTTCTTATATTGTTAAAGCTTTCCCGTAGCGGCCCCAAGTCATTTATGATTTACTGGGATCGGTGGTTCGGTGCCCTGGTCATTTGTTTGGTTGTTTGCCTATATTAGAGCCTTAACTTAGAATATCATTGACTTTAGTCAACATTCTTGGTAAACATGCTTGGAATCAAATTCCAACAGTTCCTTTAGCTCCGGAGCATAGATTTTGGTTTAAGGGGACCCTTGGTCGGGTTTTGGGAGCTTTCGGCTTAGTTTTGTCTTGGTTTTTGTCTTTAAGCCAAGTTGAACTTGAAAGTTTGACTTTGGTCAACATTCGGAGAAGACGACCTCGAATGGAAATTCTGACAGCACCGTTAGCTCCGGAATGTCGACTTTAGACTAGAGAGACCTTTTGTTTGGGTCGCGAGGCTTCCAGACTCATTTTAGGCCTTGGGTTCCATTTTGGAAAGTTAAACCTAAGTTGGTTTTTGGGCATGGAGTCCACTTTTTGTGCTATCGACCTCCATTGAGATTTTCATCGATTTTGTTGAGTCCGGAATGCTATTTTTAGTCGAATAGCTCAACTCATTTGTGTTTGCGGGAACCCAGATGTGTTCCTAAGGGTCCGCTGGAGAAAATTCCCTCTTGGTGTTGGCTGTTGGCAGTTGTTGTTGTCATAGCAAGAGCCAAGCCTTCGCCTATGCGGAGCCTGGCCGCGTTCGCACAAGGCATATGCCAGCCACCCCTCTGCCAAGCCTTCACCTACGCGTGCCTTGGTCGCGTTCTCAGGCTCGCATACGCGGTGGCCTGGCTGCGTTCGTGCAAGGCAAGCACCTGGCCTGGACAGCGCTTGGCCTTTGCGTGCGCGCCGCCTGCTCGCATTCGCATGCCCGCGTAGGCAGCGGCCTGGCAGCGTTCGCATATGCCATGGGCCAACATATATTTATTCTTTCCCCTTTATTTTTCCAGTTCTCTTCCTCATATGTTCCCAACTCCAAAACAAAAATACTCTCCACCAAAGTTCTTCATTCAGTGTTAGCTTGAGGAATTCGATTATCCCTCGAAAATTCTTGCTTCCTTGACATTTTGGTGAGTTCTCCTTCTTCCCTAAGTTGTCTTCTCCAATTGTTAGAAATCACCATTGTTGAATTTTCCTTAAGCTTGGAATTACATTGTAGAATCTTCCCTCTTGGGACTGCATGCTCCGTGGAATCTTTGAGTTCATCTTCTTGGGTGTTTTTCTCGTTGTGGTAAGTGTTTCCCCGCTCAAATTCCCAGTTTTCATTCCTTAATTTCCCTCTTTGGTTTCATGACTTTAGGGGCTGTTTTAGCTCGAACTTCTTGTCCAATTTTTGTTATTTCTCCTGGCATGTACTCCCATGGTCATGGTGACAATATTGTGCGCTTTCATTTTTGATTTCGAGTTATGGGGCCTACGGGCCCGCCGGTGATCTGAATTTCAATCCGGCTATTATTATAGCGATATGGGTATCCTTAGTCTTATTTTAATATGCTAATTATATTTATGATAGTTTGATTATCGTTCGGGGCTTCTCGGGGCGGTTCAGGCTTGGACAACTTCGCTCTAGCAGCTTGTCATCGGACGACAGGTAGGTTACGGTTTAAACCTTTCTAGACGTCGCATATATAGGATAAAATTGTATTAATGGGCATCCTTGGGTTGGGTTTACTAGTTTGGTACCACAGACCTTGACCGCTTCTTCATGTCCGATTCGTTTTCTTCCTCCAGTGGTTGTAGTAATTACTTATATTGACTCTGGAACATAGATGGTGGATATTGGAAATGTTCGTGAGTTTTGGACATTGTTATTATTGTTATAGAGCTGGTTATCTGTGCTGTAGAATGATTGGAGCCTGTGCAAAGCCGATAGGTTGATTGTGATCCATTGGGCTACTGATTGTGATTGAGCATGCCATTATCATACATATAAATGGATTTCTACATGATTTTACTACAGTTTTGGCTTCAGGCCTACCTTTTTGGTTTTCTAAATGTTGCATGGCCTCGGAGGGCTCATTTTAAGTAAAATTGATTATGAAATGGTTTTGTAATATTTTAATGGATTTTCTTGGGGTAAGAAAAGTTAAAAGAGAAAGTTATCACAGTTTTCCTACTCATATTAGACCCGGCTGAGCCGAGGTGCTAGACTATGCTGTTATTGATGAGAAATAATATTAGACTCGGTAAGACCGAGTATCGAACTTGTTTTCCACTGTTTTAGACCCGGATATGCCCGGGCACCCTTGAAGGGGGTTATTGAGATTCATTTCACTGATTTAGACCTGGATGGAATCCAGGCATGCATTTCTGGAATTTGATTACTAGTTTGGATCCGGTGGCACTCCAGACTGATATTTTGAGGTTTGAGTATAGTATGTGGTCTATGAGTAGACCTTCATGGACCCTGTCATTTTGGACCAAGTGCTACGGGCAAGGGGTGACCTAAGAGAGGGGTGTACGGTGGAGTAGAGGTACTCGGGAGAATTTCTTCCATGGATCCAGCCTTTATTGGACCTTTGGGGCACCGGAGGGGGTAACATACGACACTATTATTACACTTAGTCCAGCATATCACATCATATCATTTATTTGTGTGAGGTTCCACCCTTGTTGCTATTTGCTGAGTGTACGCTCTGGTAGTATGGGATGCCGGGGGATTTATCTTCACTTGTTTATGTTCCTCGGGGTTATGGGCACCGGTGGAACTGTAGGTAGGCTTATTCTTGCTTAGTCGAGTTACTATTCCTTATGGTGATTCTTACCACGATTTGGATATTGGAAGTAGTACTTGTATCTTGACTTGGTTCTTATTCTTGTATTCGAGCATGCTTTTGTTTCCTGTTTACTCTTTCCCTTTTTAATTAAGGTTACCGGTATACCACCCATTTTCTAAAACTTCTTATATATATACTGTTGTTGCGAGGACCCCGGGTGCGTCATTTCTTACCCTCACCTGTGCCTGTAGTATATATCTTATTTGCTAGCCTTGTATGTTGTTTTCTGTTGTCTTCCTTCTATGCTAGCTCCTGTGTGCTTATTCGTTATTTTTGGTGACTATTTGTTTCTATTCTGTATGGTACTATTCTTTTATCTTATATGTGCTCAGTCGGCCTATGATACCTACTGGGTATCGGTTGCTTAGCAATTGGTGCTCATACTATACTCTGCATCTTCTGGTGCAGATCCTAGTGTGGACCATTGCCGTTAGCTGGTTGGAGACTTGTGCGAGGAGCTTTTGGGCACTTCAGACTGAGGGTGAGCTCTTGACAATCGGAGCTTAGGTTGAGTTTATCTTTTGTATTATGTACTCTGTTACCACTCAGAGATATTTATATATATATATATATATATTATTTTGGATCTTTGTACTCCTTATATGTTGTTCTGGCTCTATACTATGATACCAGATATTGGGGTTTGATTTAGCTTCCGCATATATTGTTATATATTCCTGTTATCTACTTTTTTCAGCTTATTTCCCTTGCTTTCGCTTATTTAGACGGTTCTTCCGCTTATTTGTTAGATAGTAGCCTATTACTAACCGTTCCGGGCTACGAAAATTAGTTTGCCTACTGGGGAGTCGTAGGTGTTATCATGACCGAGAAATCGGGTCGTGACATTCTTCTTTTAATATTGAGCTATGCAAATAGCGTTGTCTTCAACATTATTGGAATCCTCACATGCAAATAGATAACTTTCGTGTGATCAAACGTTATGTAGATTAAATAATATTTCTGCATTTGCATAATCAACAATCCCTCGACAATACTAGTTAGAAGTAATAAATTTATACCAATATTTTATTTCACTCAAATATCTCCACATAGAAGTAAAATCATGTCTTTTCTGCACATTAATAAAAAAATATATTATTTTATATATAGAGATAGCTAGATACATAAGTGCACCAATTGTACTAAGATGCTTTCTAATCATTTTATGAGATCGAAATTGATTTATCTTTATGTTAAACGATATTATAACCATTGGAGGTACTATTCAATGAAATTACTTTATAATCTTTTAAATCCTTATAGGATTTTATATAACCTTTACCGTCTAGCTGAATATGACAATCATTCTTCATACATATTCAAGTTTTTCATCTATTGCTAAATTGAGAGAAATCTCACTGCATCCTCCACAAAAGAACATATCTCTCTATAATAATGCTACGATTTTTGCAAAAACTTTTATGCTACAAGGCATAAATCGTACTTTATATCTTACAATTTTATTTTTTATTTCACCTTTCGCACAAGAATCTATTTGTACCCCTCAGGCATTATACATTGTGGTCTTGGACCATAGGCCCAATTTTTCACTTTTTCAAGTGAACAAGGTATACTTAAATTGCATATTTTATTTGGCCAATCACTTATATGTTCACACTTTTGACAAATTTAAATTCAAGATTCTCATTGTCATGTATAATGGTGAGCGTTACATAACTACATTATATTAAAGATACCGTCGATGGCTATTTTGACATCGGTTTTAATACGACATAACTTATCAAGATCTCTTTATTTTTCATCATTTTCAGGTATCTAAATGTTTGTCAAGATTTTATGAAGTATTATATCATGGTGCTATTTTAAAACACTTGTCTCATTATCATGACCATCTTGATTATTTGCTCCTACCCTTTTTCAAGGAGTTTTACCTTTTGGAACCAATTGATTTATCACGCTTCAGGTGCGCCATATATTTTGTTCATCAAGAATATTTTATTGGAGCATTTGCAGCTGCATTATAACATAGGATCAACAAATTCATCTAGCAATTGGTTTGCAACATTTTAAAAATGAATTATCTTCTGAACGTCAAATTCACTTTTTTTAGAGAATCTAGATAATTTATCCCACATATACACATAATTTTCAGCTATCAGTTGTAGACACATGATTTTTGACCCTTTTTGAGTTTTAAGCTATTTTTAACTTTAAATATTTCTTTTAAGTCTAATCTTTATTCTTAGCTTTTGTTTCATTTTTTTTAGTAGATTTTAGTTTTAAAATTTGAAAAAAATAGAGTCACATTTTAGGATAAGTTTTGTTTTTACTTTTCAAGTGAAAAATTTTCAAGCGAAAAAAGAGAATTTTCAAAAACACATGTTTTCTTCTAATTTAGGTTTTGATAAATAAGTTAGTGATTTTAATATTTTTTTAATTATATTTTTAGGACTAGCTTTTTTAATTTTTCTATATTTTTTTTAGTCCAAAATAATTAACTAATAATTTTATGGTTGAATTTTATTTAAATCTTTAAATGACAAAACCAAAAAGAAAAAAAAATTTAAAAAGCAACCTAAACTACCTAAAATACTAACCTGCACATCCATTCCCCATTACCCAATTATCCATCTGCACACACTCACAAGGATATAAACAGGCACGCACAACTCCAAGAAGGTACGAACTGAGAGAGGGGGAGCAAAGAGCACAATATAGAGATAGAGAGGGAAAATTTTTATGGTGGGAGAGGCACAAGTATTAGGTGGCATATAAAAATTGTGTGAAGTTCCTTTCATGTTTTGCCAAGTGGAATATAGAGTCTCACTATCATAAAAGTGGGTCAAAGTCCCCCTATTTCTCTCTCTCTCTCCCTATTTCTTTTCTTTCTCATTTTTTTTGATTTAATTGCTTTTAAATTTATTTATTTTGTGGTTTAAAATCAATTTGATTTATTTACTCAAGCAAATTTGTTTCTTTCTTATCTTAATATTTTCATTCATCGAAAGTCCTTAACTTTAAAGTTTATAATATAAAATTCCTTTTCTTCAAATTTTTTGTCACATAAAAGACATTTAGCTTATGAGTTTTTACGTAAATTATGATATTTTATACAAAAAAATATTATATGGCGCATCAAAATAAGTTAATTACATTTGAGATAATTTTAGAAATCTCTCTTAATATTTCACTTCATAATTCTAAATTCGTTGTGAGATACAGTTTATATTTGCTTTTCTTATTTTAATTTTTGTATTATAATTTTTACTTATTAACATTAATATTAAAAATATGATTTGACTATTTTACTTTTCTAATATACCCATTTGTATAGTAAAATACAGAAATATATTCATAATTTAAAATTTGTGTGAATTTCTATGCATCTAAAATTAAAAAATAAAAAGAGATAAAATAAAATCTATGAATCCGCCTCTGGTAAAATACATAAACATCTTTTTTTAAATTAATAAAATTATGTGACAAATTTTAAATTGGATGACTTTTATGTGATAAAAAATATTATTGTGTGATAAAACTTTAAAGATAAATAACTTTTCTGTAATAAGAAAATTAAAAAAATTGTGTAAAATTCAAAGTTTTATAATCAGTGATAAAATTTATTTGAAAATTTTTAATTCTAAATATTTATTACAAAAAATATAACCAACACAACTTCAACTCTAATTTTAAAAATTTTAAATAATTTTTTTTATTTTCATGACCGAATATTCGATACCACTTTTCATTATGCCCCGATTTTATTGTTGTGTTATTTAATTTGTGTAATGAAATGGCATGAATAAATAAAGTAAAAAATAAAAAATAGTACTACTATATTAGTTGGAGGGATGAATGGAAGAAGGTGGAGGTGGAGGGCTGAAGAGAGAAAATAAGTTGTAATGAAATGAGACCCATGATATATTTTATTAATTAAAAATATCCTCACACAACTATGACATGGTATACCTCTTCCACCATAAAATTTTAAACCAAAAAATAAATAAATTTAGAAGCAATTAAATCAAAAAAAATGAGAAAGAAAAAAAATAGGGAGAGAGAGAAATAGGGAGACTTTGACCCACTTTTATGATAGTGGGACCCTATATTCCACTTGGCAAAACATGAGAGGAACCTCACACAACTTTTGTATGCCACCTAATACTTGTGCCTCTCCCACCATAAAATTTTTCATAGAGAGGAGAGGAGTGGAAGAGAGCAAAAAAAAAAAATGATTGAAAATCAAGAATAGAACGAGAGAGAGAAAGAGATAAAAAAATAATATAGAGTTTGAGATCGGAGTTTCGCATTCGTGGACCTGAAAGTTAGGTGTTGTTAACTTTGAAAATCAATAGATTGTAGCGGTTTTCTTGTTGCGAATTTGTATTCACAAAAAGGTAATGCTCAATCTTTCTTTATATAGTATTAATGTCAGGATTGTATGAGACCTTATTCCAATATTACAAAGTTGTTTTCTAGTTCGGAAGAAGGTATATCTATGAAATAGTTCATTTTGGTAGAAATACTTACCTCCAATATCAGTCTCTTCCTCAATGGGATGAACTAGGAAATGGAAGCTTTTGCCAATAGTTGGATTGTTCTTCAAGAGTTGAAGAACTTGAAAGTTTTCCACAAATATGGCAAGTGGATGATAACTACTGGAAACTGCTTCAAGTGGCCAGCTGGAGATCCCCCAGGGACAGTGTAGAAGCTCTACTGGATGGCATGTTCCGTTTCCATCTTCATTTTCTTCATCTTTCATCTTTGGTAGCTCAAGGTGATTCAAACAAGTCAACTCTGAGATACTATAGGGAAGTTTCGCAATCGACCCCTTCAAGACTTCAGATATCTCCAGATCCTTGAACTTTTTTATGTTTGGGCAATTTCTGAGGAGAAGGCAATGCAGATTGCGAAAATTCTCAAAGGATGGCAAGTCTTCAATGCGAGATCCAGAAAGATTCAGAACTTCAAGCGTTGTGACTCCTTCCAGATTCAGAAAGTGCTAACAACCTCTAAGAGAAAGATGCTACATTCAGATTTTGATTTCGTTAGATTTAGAGTAAAATCAATATAATATGTGATTATTTTTACGGGCAAAATGTTTATATGCCGAATTTATTTGTATCTATGTCTTGCTTGACATTTGAAGGTTCTTTAATAAATTACTAGAAAGTTTCTATACATAGGGTCCACTTTCAACTCTTTCCGTTAATTGATTTCTAAGTCTCTCTCGTTGATGCTTGAATATTATCTCTTTGGGTTCATGTCTAGCTTTAGGGTGTGTTTGGTACAAAATAAATATTTTTCATGAAAAATGTTTTATGAAAAATAAGTTGGTTTGTTACTTATTTTCTCATGTTTGGTTGGAGAGTGAAAAACATTTTTCGAAAAATATTTTTCATTGTTTAATTAATTGATGAGTGAAAACATATTTTTCATTTTTTCTATTTTTGATTGGAGAGTAGAACATATTTTATAGGGGGTAGATTGAGGTTTGGGGTGTGGTGGTCGGGGGAGGGAGGGTTGGTAACTAAAAGAATTACTTTTTTAAATAAAGTAATGTTTTTAAAAAAATAAAATAAAATTGAATTTTGAATGAGGTGGAGGTAGTAGGGTGTGTGGGGGGGGGGGGGATAGGGGGGGGGTTGAGTTATTAAAAATATATATTTTTTTAAAATAAGTATTTTTTTTAAAAAAAAATTAAAAATTGAATTTTGGGTGGGATGGGGTGGGGAGGGGGGGAGGAGTGGGTACCAAAAATATTACTTTTTTTGAAAAAAACAAGTAATTCTTTTAAAAAAAAAAATTTAAAAAAAATTGAATTTTGGGTGGGGGTGGGCTGGGGTGGGGGAGGCGGTAGGGTACCAAAAATATTATTTATTTTTAAAAAAATAAGTAATTAATTTTTTTAAAAAAAATATAAAATTGAATTTGGATGGGGTGGAGGTGGTAGGGTGGGGGGATAGGGTGAGGGTTGGGGTATCAAAAATATTTCATTTTTGAAAAAAAGTAATCTTATTAAAAAAAAATTAAAAATTGAATTTTGCGTGGGGAGGAGGGGGGAGGGGGGCTGAGGGGTAGGGTGGGGATTGGGGTACAAAAATATTACTTTTTTAAAAAAAAAATGAGTTTGGGTGGGTGGAGGTGGTAGTAGGGGTGGTGTGTGTTAAAGTGGGGTGGGTGGATGGGTGAGGTGGGATACAAAAAAGTTACATTTTAAAAAAAAGTAAATGTGGCTTTTAAAGAAAGAATTGAAAAAAATTAAAAAAAATTGATGTGGGGTGGGGGTGGAGGCGGGTGGGAGATGGGGTGAAATAGAAAAAATATTTTTAAAAAATTGTGTGAGGCAGAGGTGGGGGTGGAGGTAGGGGTGAAAGTAGGAGGGTGGAGTGGGTGAGTGTGGGATCGGGGTGTTATGAAGGTGAAGACTTGTTTTCCCTACTTTCATTAGAGAAGATATTTTCCTTATTTTGGAGGAAAATATTTTTCCTATAGAAAATATTTTCCAAATTTTTTGACCAACCAAACACAAAAAAATTGAAAAATATTTTCCAAAAAACATTTTCCTCCGTACCAAACACACTCTCAGTGTCACTTATTCACTGTTTAGGAGTAGTTTAAGGTTTAATGACAATTTTTTTTCATGTTTGTCAATCTGGGTGCTGGTCAAGCGTATTAAATGAGCCAACAATTAGTTTAAGTCTTTTGTAGAGTTTAGTAATCTAATGTTAAAATCGTAAGGTTTAAAGGTGTGAAAATTTGGAAATTAATGTGGAAGTTGGAAACATAAGTAATGAGAATAGCATTTGATTTTTATTTACTTTTTATCTACTGTTCAGCTTTTTTTAAATTATTAATTGTAATATTTGAATATTTATGTCTAATTATTTGAATACATTTATTTGACGACAAATTGCAGGTCTTGAGATTATAATGGTTCGAACTTCTTTGGGCCTAGACTATCGTTTCATATGTCCCTATTACTAATGTGAAGTTGAGAGAAATGGGTTACAAATTTATTCAAAATTCATTACAATTGATAAAAGAAAAGAGAAAAAAAAAAGAGAGAATAAATCGTCTCGAATTTATAAGAGACAAATAAATGCTTTTAAAGTTAGAAGAGTATTGAACACTTTTAAAAATTTTGTGTTGATTAAGAATACAGTTACACATATTTTTCTGAGACACTTAAATAAAATTTTAAAGATGTGGTTTCGCATTTTAGCCAAATCATTAACTTTCACTAATTCAAACTAAGAAGTGTAGACAAATATTATCATGTGTGAAGAAAGCAGTTATGCTTTTAATTTGATGTATGTTGAGACAAAGAATGCGGTTACGCATCTAGGTTAAGACCAATAAAAGTTCAACAACTAAAAGCAAGCGAATCAATGACTCGTAACACAATTTATCCAAATAATTTAAGCTAAGTATAAGTCGATAAAAACGATCATGCTAGAACCATGAGACTCGAGAGGTACCTCATACCTTCCCCTTGATCAACAAAATTTTTTACTGATCTTTTTTTTTTCGCAAAACAAAAATAAAGAGTTATTTTCTTTTAATTAGGAATTAAAAAAGGTGACTTGAAACACCATAATTCAATTTTAAGTAATGACTTTATAAATAAAATAATCTCTATTTAATACCGTCACTTCAATTGAAAAATCTTTCTTTCTTTCGCCAAAAAATAGGGGTGTCACAATGGTAGGATTACAAATAAAATTACATAATGACTTTTTAGGCCTAGCAAAATTAGTTCCTTTTTTGTCTGCTTGCAGAGTTTTTAACACAAATAATATGGGGTTTGTTAATCCGCACAAAAACATGATTCTAATTTTGCTTCTGGCCTTCTCTATTTAAGTTGTATATATTGATAATGTACATTTTTCATGCAATTTGTAGAGTATCATTTTTATCAGAGTATAAATAATATTTTATTATTAAAATTTATTTAAATTACTTATAAGTAACCTAATCATATAAATATTTAACCTGCATATAAATTTCACTAATTTGGATCATTTTAGTTTGTCGTATCACTAATACATTATGAAACTATAAGTCATTTTATTCATTATTTTAGTAGAAAAATACAGTGAAAAAAAATATTCTTGAAGATTGACAAATTAGCAAACAAATAATATGGTTTTATATTCATGATTTAACATGGTCAATTAAGGTGCACGCAAGCTGCACGGACATGATGATTATCACAAAAAAAATTAAAAAAGGACTAATAAAAATTACATTTTTAGCGTATTTCTAAATTCATGAGAAGTATCACGCGAAGATTTGACAAAAAGGATATTTTAAAATCTAATTTGCAAAATTGCCATTCGTTTTTTTTTGTTTTGTTTTTGTTTTTGATTTAGAAAAGTGAGAAAAAAACTCAAGTGTTTTGGGATGGGGGTGGGGTTCCCATGCTTTCAAAAAATAACTCCAAGTGTTTTTTTTAGTTAAATAACTACTCCTATTTATTTATTTAAAATACTAATTTTTGGACACGTACGAGCATTGCACATGTATGCTAATAACTACAAACCTTCTATAACGAATGAAATAATTTTAGAATAAGAAGCAAGATAAGTAACACAAATTTAACGATAAATAATTAGAATAAGAGGTAAGCCAAACACCTGAATTGTAACTCTATTCAATCAATATTTTTTGCTATTACAAAGCACAATCTTATCGTAGATTGCTATGAGATGACGTTGAAAGAAAATCCTTCATTTTATGGAAGATAGAAATATTCTTTAGTGTTGTTTTCTACCTCGGTCACTATTAAAAATTTGTAATTGCAATCAATTGAAATGGTATAACTCTTTCTTGTGTAGTTTGTCTAATATATCATATATTCAGCTCGATAATTTTTAACTTATTTTTTGATATTACAACAACACATATAGTTTATAGGTAAATATGAGCAATGTTAACTATGATTACAAATATTTCACGTCTTAGAAATTTGTGCTCTGTGAATCGCAAGAAAACATAATTAAAAGGTGGGAAGGAAAATCTTACAAGAGAGTAAAAGTTGTCGCAAAAGAAAAAATCTATGAGAAAAAAATAAGAGAAGATATATATTTAAAAGGGAGAAAACGAAATAAATGAATAGATAATAAAAAATTTCCATTGTCATCATGAAAATTTCATGTGTTCATCAAAGTAAAAGACTTAAATTATTATTCAATTATCTAAGCTAATTGATGAAAAAAAGAAGGTACAAGCCTAACTTATAAGTAAAAATATCGTTTTTGCACTAAAGCACGAATCACTGTATGTTATAATGACTCAAGTTTGCCATCATGTTTTTATAAAGAGTTGGAGAAGGTAATAGGAAAGTTTGGAACACTAATTATATTGAAACTGTTAAGTTCTTTTTACAATTATTCAGCCATTAAATTTATTTAATAAAGCAAACAAAGAGTTAGTAAAGTAGTTTATTTTTATGTAAAAAGTCATAAAGTAGTAGAATAGTATGTCGGCCATATGAATAGTAAAGGCCAATGAATAGTAAAGGTCAAGAGTCGTATTCATGAACAGTAAAGGTCGTTCATGAATAGTAAAGGTCACTCTAGACTTGTATATATAGAGGGACTCCTCTCATAAATAAAATCATCCGATAATCAATACCTCTCATCTCTTTTTATATTTTCTTATAGTTTTCTCCATTCCGCCCAGCATTGGTATCAGAGCTAGATAGAAACATATAAATCACCATGGAAAAAGTTAACTCCAACGAGGAAAATATCGAGCAGGTATACTGTCATATGAATATGCATAGCTAAACTCACATATTCCTGATAATCATAATTATGGTAGAATAAGTTTTATATTTGTTACTATATATTGGAATTATTCAAAAGCATGTTATATAGTTTGCTGGTAAGTTTGGAAAGGAGAGAAAACTTCTAAGAACAGTACTATCATGAGGGGGAAACCGTTGAGGCAAGAAGCCGTTTTAGGGAGTACCAAAGTATGAGAAATGTTGTTTAAAGAAAAAGAGTATCATGCCGAGTACAATGCCAGTAGTGACGAAAAACATGGTCTAAGAATGATCCAGTTTATAGTAAGCTTATATAAAAAGTATCCTATCATAAAATATGATTAGAGGGAATAATTGAGAAAAAAGCAGCATCATAAAAATGACAAGTTTACATGAAGAAATGATGAAAAATTACAAAACATTGGTATTACATGCACTAAAAGACATAAGAATAACTGAATTAAAAAGAATTATTTGGGAAAAAATATTTGATAAAATAGACGAATTATTAGAACAGCAATGGTATGAGATAGATCTAGACAATTTAAATATAGATAACGATTGGGAAAAATATTCAGATCTAGATATCTGGAACATATTATGGGAGTGTAAAAGAAATATAAAGATAAATTCCCCTAAGGGAAGATTATTATAAAAAAAAAATAATAATAATATTATGGATGAGACTAAAAAGAGGATAAGAAAAATAAAAAGGAAATTAAAAAATTTATATCCAGAATATAAACAACTTAGTATTACAAGAACTGATAACAACAGGCTAAATAAGTTAATAGTTTTTATATCTAAAATGGAATACAAATATATAAAACTACTTAAAGAAACAAAAAACATTTAATGAATAAGTACGAAGAAGAACTAACAGAAATGATTAAACAAATAAAAGAAGAAATTACACATAGAGAACAAAGACTTAGTGAAAACATATTTGCAGGAGTATGCCATAGATCAATATTGGCACAAAGAAAGGAAATATTCTACCTATACATAGAATTACAAAAACTAACATATAAATTACAAAATAAATTATAAATGAATAAGGAAGAATACGTGATAGAAGAAAAAACCTTTGAAAATCTAGAAGGAATAAAAATAAATATAGTATTTTCTAATCTAGGAAGAAGATATAAGAAAATAGGAGAAACCATGAACCTAATGCTAGAAAGAGAATCAGCTAAATTAGAAGATAGCCTAACAGCTATGGTAAGAATAATGAAAGAAAACGAAGAAATAGACAGAAAGAATGAAATAAATAAAATAAAACAAGAAGCAAAAATAGAAGTACAAAAAATAGAAAATATTAAAAATACAAAAATACAAGAATTAGAAAAAAAACTAGCAATGTTAAAAGAAATATATGAAAACAGACAAAAAGAAAAGGAAAACAGACAAAAAGAAAAGGAACAACAAGAAAAATTACAAAAAGAAAAAGAACAACAGGAAAAATTACAAAACGAAATAAGATTATTTAAAGAAGAATTACAACTAAAAGAAGATAACGAAGAGCATAATTTACCAGAATTGGTAATAGATGAAATAAATGAAACTAATGAAGAACAAAATTATGAAGACGAAAGTGAAACATATACTGAATTATTAAAAGATATAGAAAATGATGAAAACATAGAAATAAACATGAGTAAAATAGAAGAAAAACCAAGTACATCAGAAAAAAGAGACTTTAAACCAAGTCCAAAATACTATACAAAAAGTTATGAAAACTCAGATAAACAAGATAATATAGGGAAAAAACGATACAATGAAAAATGGACACCAACTCCATCAATAGAACAATATAACATCTTAGATCTAGATTGTGTAACAGACACAAATAAAGTTATCCAACTATGGATAGGATACATAGCAAAACAATTAATAGACAACAAAATAGCAATAGCAGAAGCACCAGGATACATAGAAAGAACATTAATAGGAACAGTAAAACTATGGTTACTAAATCTAACAGAAGAAAGTATAAAAACATTAAGAAATAATAAAAACATGAGTGGCGAAGCTGCAACAACATCGATAGAAATACTACAAAAATATGAAACAGCAATAAGAAATGAATTTAGTAGTACGATGACAGAATATGAAGAACAAAATAAAGAAAAAATCATAAATAGAAATTTAATGATAAAATTAGAAATATGTAATATGTGTTATATAGACGAATATACATGTGCATTTAAAGAATATTATTACAAAGGATCATATAATACGGAGGAAAGTAAAGAAATCAGACAGTTATATTTTACAAAATTACCTGAACCATTTAGTTCAAGAATAATAAAACATTGGAAAGAAGCAGGATTGACAGATACATTAGGAGCTAGAATAAAATATTTACACCACTGGTATTCTAATACTTGTGAAGAATATAAAGAAAAACTACAAATAGAAAAAACTCTAATAAAAAATCTAGTATGTTGTAACAATAAAGTAGCACCTAAGTTCGGGTGTAAAGATGAAATCAATTATTATAAAAATTGATACTCAAGAAATAAGAGATATAAAAAATATAAATCTAAATATAAGAATATAAACCCAAAAAGAGAATATTATGTAAAAAAACTATAAAACAAAAAGACCATATAGACCAAAACGAAAGTTAACAGAATGTACATGTTATAACTGCGGAAAATTAGGACATATAGCTAAAAATTGTAGATTACCAAGAAACTGTAATGACCCTTCCGGTCATTTCCACGTTTAAGTTTTGAAGTCAAGCAAATCGACGAAAGATATCGTAAGACCTTTAACAAATTTTCTGAACTTTGGGTCAAATGTCTCGGGACTTTTCTCCCAATATATAAAGAGTTAGAAGTCCCCCGAAATACCAAATCGAAGGTCTACGAGTCTAGTTTCCAACGCACAAAATCTCACGTCCAACTGATCTCGGAGTAAAGAGTTATGACTGTTTTATCGCGGACTGTCTGGCAGAAAACGGGTTGCGAATCGGGTCGCGAACCGGGTCGGGTTAAACTCGATTTAAGCCTCAATTTCACGTTTTAAAATGCCATTTCAGTTCCAAAACAGTGATAAAATATAAGGGAGGATCCCGAGATAATTCTTGGGTATCGAAATCGTGCGTAGGCGAATTACGAGCCTAAACTTAAGAACTTTATAAGTATCGTGCGTGTATTTGAAAATACATTATTTAAAAGTTGAATTTGGTACAAATTATATTATTATTGCCTTTTCAAAATATTTTAAAGGTTTATGAAAAATATATTTGATACGTTATAAGTATATATGTATTTATTTTATAAGGTTTTTATACTCCGTAATATTTTAACGGAGATAGTAAACTTAGTTACGTTGAAATTTATTATTATAATATAGTAGGTTTTATTCGAAATAATTTTCTATGAATTACGGTATACTTAAAATATTATATTTATTTTACCACGAATTTATGCAATACCCGAGTATATACTTAGCGGGGTGAATTGGTTGCCACCTCCACTTCCACGTGGAAGTGGAGGCATTGTGCAACGAACTAGGCAGCATGTGGTGGCCAGCAAATGTTGGTAAAGCCTGGTAGTAATGTGGTTATATATAGAAACATTTCCACGTATACATATGACACTGTCCCTTACTACAAACTTTCATTTCATTTTCTCTTCTATCCAAATACTAGCTTATGTGAGCAGATGGATGAAGGAATATTTGGTGGAGAATACATTAATGTTCTTATTTTGCTCTTATATTGAGCACCGGAAAAAGAGAAAATCAATTATCTACGTTAAGTTGTTCCATCCCAAATCCGATTCCGATTTCGATTTAGTTTTGGGTTTTCTCGGAGTGGTTCGAGCTTGTACATCGTTGTTTCAGCAGCTTGTCGTCGGACGACAGGTAGGTTACGGTTTATTTTCCCTAGACTCCGTATATATAAAATAGAATTATATTAATGGGCATCCTTGGGTTGGTTTATTAGGTTGGTACCACAGACCTCGACCGCTTTATTCATATCCGCCTACTTTTGTTCCTCCGTTGTTTGTAGTATTTGTCGATATATTTTATTTATTTACCCTTGTGGTCCTGTGAGGCCTTGTTGACTCTGGAACATAGAAGGTGGGATTTTGGGAATGTCCGCGAGTCCCGGGCATAGAATTATCCTTCTAGGCTGGTTATGCTTGCTGAGTAGCTGTGGGCCTGTGCAGGGTCGATAGGTTGATTGTGAGCTGCTGGGCAGCTATTGTGTGTGATCATACCATTTTCATGCATATAAAGAGGTTTATCCATGTTTTACTATGGTTTGGGCTTCGGGCCTCTGAACTGTTTTCTAAACCTTGCATGGCCGGGGGCCCCATTATTGATGGAAAATGCATTTGAATGGTTGATTCAACTTGTGGAGATTTTTGGGCAAGAGAGTAAAATTAATGTTTAAAATCATCAAGTTTTATTGATTAAATCGCTAGACTGCGGCAGGGCCGGTGCTAGTTTGAAAGTTTTCTTCTGTTACTTGAGATGATTTTTAAGCCTCGGTCCGGACCGAGCACCTGAGATGCTTTTTACTGTTTAAGACCCGGCTACGCCCCAGTGGGGCACCCTTGGAGGGGTTTTTTGAGATTTTCCTGCGATTTTTAGCCTGACAGGTTGGGCATGCATATTCGAGACTGGGTCTCTATCCTTGATATCGAGACTGGGTCTGCTATCTTGATACATGTTCTGATACTCTGAGTTTAGGTATGGGGTCTGGGACCTCCATGGACCTTGCTATCCGGGCCAGGGGCTACGGGCTGCATGTGCTGGAAGAGGGGTATACGGTGGAGTAGAGGTATAGGGGCAGAGTCCTTCCATGGAACCTACCTGCTGGGCCGGATCGGCGCCGGAGGAGGTACATACAGAGATACTATGGCACTTGAGATCTTCATGCATCATATCATTCATGGTTCGAGGTTCCACCCTTGTTTGCTGTTTGCTAATTGTACGCTCCGGTAGTATGGGATGCCGGAGGGTTTGTTTTCACTTGTTTGTGTTCCTCGGTTGTATGGGCGGCCGAGGGACTGTAGGTAGACTTTTGCTTTTTACTTATAGAAATGTTCTCTATTATGGATAAGTATGAGATTGGTGTGATTAGTTGAGTTTGATTCATGTCTCTGAGCATGCCTATTGTTACTCTTTCTCTCTTCTTCTTACACTTGAGGTTACCGGTATACCGTCCATTTCGTAAACGTATTTTGTATACACTGTTGTTGCAAGGACCCCAGGTGCGTTATTTCTTACTTTCACCTGTGCCTTTGGTGTGTATATTCTGCTTGCTAGCCTCACATGTGGTTCTGTTGATTTCCCTCTGGGCTAGTTCCTGTGTACCTTTCGTTGATTCTGTGACTACTTGCTTCTATTCTGTCTATTACTGCGCTTTTATCTTATATGTGCCCAGTCGGCCTATGATACCTACTGGGTACCTTATGCTTCGCATTTGGTGCTCACCCCTACCCCTGCATCTTTGGGTGCAGATCCTAGCGTGGGCCATCGCCGATAGATCGTTGTGATTCGTGCTTGGAGATCTGTTGGAGAGTACTTCAGGCTGAGGGTGAGCTCTTGGCGATCGGAGCTTAGCTTTAGTTTATCTTTTGCTTCATGTACTCTATTACCATTCAGAGACATTTGTATATATAGTTTTGGTTTATTTTGCACTCCATGTATTAGTTTGGCTCTGTACTATGATACCAGGTCTTGGGGTTTGGTTTAGTTTCCGCATATGTATATATTTATATACCTATTATCTATTTTATTCGTCTTGTTCTCTTATTTGTTGGATAGTAGCCCATTACTAACTGTTCTGGGCTACAGGGATTGGTTCACCTATGGGGGGTTGTAGGTGCCATCATGGCCGAGAAATCGGGTCGTGACAACTTGGTATCAGAGCTTTAGGTTCACCGGTGTCATCGATATAGGAGCCAATGTCTAGTAGAGTCTTGCGGATCGGGGCGGAGACGTCCGTACTCAATCTTTGGGAGGCTACAGTGACATTTTAGGAAATTTGACTCTTTCATTGCCTCTGTGTCGTGCGTATAGCCCTTGAAGTTCTAGAGATCTCATTTGTTCTACTTTATTCTTCCGCAGATGGTTCGTACGAGATCATCGGCAGCACGCGAGGATGAGCCTCCCACTCCAGCTAGGGGTCGAGGACGCCCTCGATCAGTGGCACCTGCTAGAGCTGCTAGCGTGGAGATAGAGCCCGAGCAGCATGTGGTTCAGGGGGCAGCCCAGGTACCACCAGCTCCAGCACCAACTCCAGCACCAGCTCCAGTGCCAGCTCCAGCCACAGCTCCGTCTCCAGATATTTGGGGATTACTATTGCAGCTTTTGGGTGTGATTGGAGAGCGGCCTTCTGAGGTAGCGCAGACATCCGCTCATGGGGCAGCCTTGGGTGCAAAGAGCTCAGGAGCGCAGCCGTCTACTATGGCTCCCCGTGCGGAGGTCATTCCGGTCCCATCTGTTGCACAGCCTCTTGCTCCTCGCCCAGCTATGACAGAGTCAGAGCAGAAGGCGTTGGGTAGGTTTTTGAGGTTAGCACCTCCGAGATTTGCTGGTACTTCTGGACAGGATCCACATGACTTTATTACTACCTGTGAGGAGATGTTGCATCATTTGGGTTTGTTGGAGACTCACGAGGTTGGTTATACTACCTATCAGTTAGAGGGCCCAGTGAAGTTATGGTGGAGGGCTCATGTTGCTTGTAGACCATCCGTCACCTCTTGACCTGGTCTGAGGCCTTTATGGCCAAGTTCCTACCCCAGAGTGACCGGGAGCGTCGCAGGGAGCATTTTACTCACCTTGTGCAGGGGTCACGACATCCGAAATGAGACCCGTTTCATCAGCGAGCACCGTTCGTAGCTATGATCATTCCTACCGAGGCCGATAGGATTCGCAAATTTGTATGGGGTTTGAGGCCAGAGATCAGGCAGCCAGTTGAGATATTGATTGCCAGTGGTCGATCATTCCAGGCTATTGTAGACTATGCCCGCACTGTCGAGGACTTACAGCGACATGATCAGGGGCCCAGAGATAAGAGGCCTCGATATCAGGGTGTCTATAGTGGTTCCAGATATGGCGGTAGAGGTCCTGGCCAGTGGAGCCGGAGTTATCAGCCACAGCAGTACCAGGGTCAGTCCAGCCGACCGGTTCAGGCTTTCCTTCAGACTTTCGGTAGTACCCAGTTCGAGCAGGGTCAGAGCAGCCATCAGGGCTATGGCGGCCAGTCTTCGAGGGGTACAATTTCTGGGGCATCAGGTCGTGGTGGTCA
>QJPP01005932.1:0-38947 GCA_003996215.1 Jaltomata sinuosa | reverse complement strand
CTGCACAGGCCCACAGCTACTAAGCAAGCATAACCAGCGTAGAAGGATAATTCTATGCCCAGGACTCGCGGACATTCCCAAAATCCCACCTTCTATGTTTCAGAGTCAACAAGGCCTCACAGGACCACAAGGGTAAATAAAATATATCCGCAAATACTACAAACAACGGAGGAATAAAAATAGCGGACATGAATAAAGCGGTCAAGGTCTGTGGTACCAACCTAATAAACCAACCCAAGGATGCCCATTAATACAATTTTATTTTATATATACGGAGTCTGGGAAAATTAAACCGTAACCTACCTGTCGTCCGACGACAAGCTGCTGGAACAACGATGTCCAAGCTCGAACCACTCCGAGAAAATCCAAAACTAAATCGGAATCGGAATCGGATTTGGGATGGAATAACTTGACAAGATAATTGATTTACTTTACCAAATATATTTTCCCCACAGCAACCTCTCACATGAAAGTATTGAATAGTGTACGTAGTTGTGTGCAAAAGTAATATATATATATATGTATATTAACTTTCAGCAATTTGTTCATACGAACTCCTTCTACTGGAAGTTGTAAGTTAATGGCACCCATCAGTGCATATGCCACTTAATTAGCTTATATGCTTGATGGGTGGATATGTGGCAGCATCTCATGCTGTTAACAAATGGGTTGTCCAACCCCTCCACTCCCACGTGGGGTGGAGGTGGCACTAACTTGTCCCGATAAGTATATATTCGGGTATTGCGTAAATTCGTGGTAAAATAAATATAATATTTTAAACATACCATAATTCATAGAAAATTATTTTGAATAAAACCTACTATATTATAATAATAATTTTCAACATAATTAAATTTACTATCTCCGTTAAAATATTACGGAGTATAAAAACTTTATAAAATAAATACTTAAACTATTAAAATATTTTGAAAAGGCAATACTAATATAGTTTTTACCAAATTCAACTTTTAAATAATTATTTCAAATACACGCACGATGCTAATGAAGTTCTTAAGTTTAGGCTCGTAATTTGCCTACGCACGATTTTGATATTCAAGAATTATCTCGGGATCCTCCCTTATATTTTATCACTGTTTCGGAACTGAAATGGCATTTTAAAACGTAAAATTGAAGCTTAAATCGGGTTAAACCCGACCCGATTCGCGACCCGATTCGCAACCCATTTTCTGCCAGACAGTCCGCGGTAAAACAGTCATAACTCTTTGCTCCGAGATTATTTGAATGCGCGGTTTTGTGCGTTGGAAACTAGACTCGTAGACCTTCGATTTGGTATTTCGGGGGACTTCTAACTCTTTATATATTGGGAGAAAATCCCCGAGATATTTGACCCAAAGTTCAGGAAATTTGTTAAAGGTCTTACGATATCTTTTGTCGATTTGCTTGACTTCAAAATTTATACGTGGAAATGACCGGAAGGGTCATTACACATATATATGTTTAAATAGAAATGGTTGAAACACCAAAGTGGAAACCATGTAGATGTATACGGATATAACTTGAACAGTAATTGGAAACAATAATCTCCTTTGTATTTTTAATCTTTGTCAAGTGTAGTAACACACACATATATATATATATATATATATATATATAAGAAATGGTTGGCCAGTTAATGAAAAGGTTAGTGGCAACACTTTGATGTGCTCCTCCACATGGAAGGTAGTGTCAATGCCATCAAAATCTTATCCCGTTACATAAGTACTCGGATATTGCATAGGTTCGTAATAAAATAAATATAACTTTTAGAATATATCATAATTAATATAAAATTATTTCGAGTAAAGCCTACTATCTATAATAATATTTTTTCAATATAACTAGACTTACTATCTCCATTAAAATGTTAATAATTTATAAAACTCTTATAAAATAAGTACATACGCAAATATATTGTGACAAAAGTATTTTTTATAGACATTTAAATTATTTTAGAAAGGCAATAAAAATATAACTTTTTACCATATTCAACTTTTAAATAAAATATTTTCAAATACGCGCGATATTAATAAAATTCTTAAATTTAGGCTCGCGAGCGTTTGATACGGAATGAAGGTTAAGGTTATACAAACACAAATAACTATTGCATGATTTTGAAAGTCAGCTCCTACGGCTCAACTCTAAAATAGGAAAATGACCATAGAGACCAAATGAACAGCCAGGGCACCGAATCACCAGTCCCAGCAAGCCATAAATGACTTGGGGCCACTACAGACAAGCTCTAACATTACAAGGAAAGCGTAAATACGGGAATGACCGGAAGGGTCATTACATCATCCACTACTAAAAAAGATTTTCCTTCTCGAAAGTCAAGGACAAGGAAGTACCTGAAGGCTCAAACAACTGTGGGTACTGAGCTCGCATATCTCTCTCAGTCTCCCAGGTAGCCTCTTCAATTGGATGGTGCCTCCACTGAACCTTAACAACTGAGATCTCCCAAGACCTCAATCTCCTGACATCTCTGGCCAAAATAGCTATCGGCTCCTCAATAAAGACTAAACTCTCATCCAACTAAACTGAATCCCACTGTAACACATGAGACTCATCTGTAACACACCACCACAACATCGATACATGGAAAATTGGGTGCATGGCTGAAAACATTGAAGGCAAGGCTAACTGATAGGCAACACTACCAACCCTCTGGAGAATCTCAAATGGCCCAATGTACCTGGGGCTAAGCTTGCCGCCTACCAAATCTCATCACGCCCTTCATGGGTGATAAACAGAGAAACACCATGTCACCAACACTAAACTCCAAGGCACGAAGCCTATGATTAGCATAACTCTTCTGCCTGCTCTGAGCTGCCCAACGTCTGTCCTGAATCACTCACACTCAGTCTAAGGAATCTTGAAGCAAATCTGTACTCTGTGTCTTAGACTCAAAATCATCAAACCAACCAACCGGTGATCTGCAATGCCTAACATACAAAGCATCGAAAGATGCCTTGCCAATACTCGAATGAAAATTATTATTATATGAAAATTCTGCTAAAGGCACAAACTGATCCCAAGAACCTCCAAAGTCAAAAACACAGGCCCGAAGCATGTCCTTTACGATCTAAATAGTCCTCTCGGACTGGCCATCTGTCTTAGGATGGAATGCAGTACTAAGTTGAAACTTTGTACCCAAATCTTGCCGAATAACTCTCCAGAACTGAGATGTGAATTGAGTGTCATAGTCTAAAATGATAGAAGCTGGGACCCCATGCAACTGAACAACCTCACGAAGGTTAAGGTTATACAAACGCAAATCACTATCGCATGATTTTGATACTCATCTCCTATGGCTCAGCTCTAAAATAGGTAAACAACCATAGAGACCAAACAAACGGCCAGGGCACCAAATCACCGATCCCAGCAAGCCATAAATGACTTGCGGCCACTATAGGCAAGCTCTAATAGTACAAGAAAAGCGTAAGTACAGGAATGACAGAAAGAGTCATTACAAATATTCCACGAATCTCTTTCCCAAGTAATCCATTATCATTGTAAAATCTCTTAGTAGATTGTTATAGAGTGTTTATGGGTTCGAACCCTAGGTTCATAAAAGGGTGAGAAAGCCTATGGGTAGATATAATAATCATCTAGAATACTTCTAGGGTATAAATTAACACTTCTTAGTTTGTAATTTTCTTAAATGAATATGAATTGTAGGGATTGGGAACCTTAACATCCATAAAAATAAAATCTTTAGCATAAAAACTGCTTGAAATAGAGAAATTCGGGTAGAAACTCTATGAATGATGATAATGTGAATAATGTGAGACTAGTTTATGGTAATTGACCTTTGGAGGATTCTATAGACCTCGAATATAGTAGATTTAGTGTGTTTGGATTCTCAAGGCTTGAATTTCAAGGAGTAGATGATTAATTACATTAAATATATTTTGATTCTAGACTTTGAATGTTCTAAGGCATTGGGGAAAGACAAGGTTCTTACAAGGTAGCTTTTTGATTTGTATTTTGTGAGTAAGGTAGGTTATGATTTCTATGTGAAGTTAGACTTAATATAGTTGCTTTTATATGTTATTGAATCAAAAACATGTTGGTTGGTCTTCAGACATAATTTGTTTGGCTTGACAATGCTTGCATAACTAAGCTTATACTTGTTTGAAGCATCACTTTAAATGACGTATGTTTATGAAGTGCACTCTAGTGATGGATGTCTATATCTCCAGACATTTATTATATTTATTCATTGTTTTTGGATATTCTCAGAAAATTCTTAGTTAGCATCCTTTGTACAATGACTTTCAGATTTTAGGGATTTATTAGTTAGACTTCCACACTAATTTTACTAAGTTTTGACCTTTAATTATTATGCCTTGTTAGTTGGTTATTTTGATTAAATTGGTTGGTTAAGGCTTGGATTATATGGTAACAATTGGTTCGCCCATCAGAGGGATAGTATGGGATCCACTCACGACAATTTAGATTGTGACAAAATTTGTATCAAAGCTTTAGGTTCGTCGATCTCATTATTTAAGGCCATGTCTAGTAGTATCTTAAAGAACATTATAGAGACATTTGTACCTTTCTTTGAGAGGCTACAGGGCAATAGGAACTCAATTTTTTCTTTCTTTCATGCGATTACTTGATTACAATTGGTATCTGGCGATCCAAATTGGTAGCTGACCTCATTCATTTTTTCTCACACAGATGGCGAGGACACGTGTAGTAGAGGCAAGAGACGAGGCACCTAACCAGGCTTCTAGGGCCGTGGCTCAAGGTAGAGGACACATGAGAGGAAATGGCAGAGTAGGGGATGAGGAGTAGCTCCCACCAAAGGCAGATCCCAAACTGGTAGACAGGTCCATGATAGGTTAGAATCCCCTTCCATGCTAGAGGATCATGCTAGGATAGAGGATTATGCTAGGATAGTAGCAGACGGTGTAGCAATACTAGTTCAAGGGGAGGTTGGGCCTGATCTGGCTACTTCCAAAGTGCTACAACATGTATTGACTCTTCTGGGTAGTTTGGTAGGGACTAGGGAAGCACCTGCATATCCTACAAGATATAATCAAAGGGTTTATCATGCTGTTATTATGGATCCATGAAGCAATGAGGCTTTTGATGTAGGGATATTTCTGAGACCGGCAGTTGGGCCAGTTATAACTCGGAGGAGCATGATTTATTTTAGAGGTTCACAAAAATAAAGCCTCCAGTTTTTATGGTATTGAGACTGAAGATGCTTATGAGTTCATTGTGGATTGTCATGGAAGGATTCATATAGTGGTGGAAGCATAGATATATGGGGTAGAGTTTGTTATTTATAGGTTGATAGGAGATACAAAGTTGTGGTGGAGAGCTTATGTTAAGTGTAGGCCAGATCAATCACCTCTATTGACCTTGACACAATTCTATACCATCTTTCTAGAGAAGTACATCCCTCGTACTTTTTATGATAAGAGGCGGGATGAGTTTATTAGTATTTAGAAGGGTAGTTCTTCTGTTGTAGCATATGAGGCTTGATTCCACTCACTCTTCAGGTATTCATTATAGTTGTTGCATATAGAGGAGGAGAAGATTTGCACGTTTGTTAAAGTGTTTAATATGAGACTTCAACTATCAGCACTTTAGATGGTGTCTTCTAGGAAGAATTTTTAAGAAGTGGTTGAGTATATTAGGAATATTGAAGGGGTAAAATATGATGGTTATAGTATATCTACAGAAAAAGGCCAGAAATAGTGTTAGTTATTGTGGCTCTTTCTCAAGAGGCCCTATATTTTAGGGGTATTCTGGATGCCTCATTTAGTCAGCTATGCATGTGTTAGTTGGGGTTTTTCCAAGGGACAATGAGCCTTCTTTCGATCACAACAGTTATATTACTTCCTCAGTTTTGGCTAAGAGTCCCACTCAGGATAGGGCATGTTATGAGTTTGGTGAAATTGGGAACATTTGGAGATGGTGTCCTAGATTTGGACAGACTAGTCAGTCAACTTAGCAGTAAGTTACCAGAGATCCAGCTCAAGCAGGTAGGGAATGTGGTGCACATGGTAGGGATCGACCTCAGGGTAGGTGTGGTGGTTACACAGCTGCTAGGGGTTGAACCTAGCCCAATCAAGGTGGTGGATGTACATGTAGAGGTGGTACTCATCCCAGTATTGAGGATCATACAAACAGGAGGTAGGACCTATTTCAATGCTTTCTTGGGCATAATTAAGGCGGAGGTGTCTGACATAGTGATCACAAGTACTATTCTAGTATGTGACCAGATGGCTATGGCATTATTTGATCGAGGATCCACTTTTTCCTATATGTTTACCTATTTTGTTGTGGAATTGGACATTATTTATGGTTTACTTATTGTGCTTTTTCATGTTTCTACTCCTATTAGTGATTCTGTGAGTAGATAAAGTCTACCATTCTTGCATTGTTACATTCATTGGGTATATTACCTGGGTACACTTAGTGATTCTTGACATGATGGACTTTGATGTCATTTTGGCAATGAGTTGATTTTCCTTGTGCCATGCGATATTAGATTGTAATGCTAAGACTGTTACTATAGTGATGCCTGGTATGAGTAAACTCGAGTGGAAATATGACTATATCCCTGTTTCTAAAATGATTATATCCTTTATTCTTGTCAAGAGGTTGATTTAGAGGGGGTGTTTGGCGATCTTAGCGCATATTCGGGACACTAGTGTAGAGGTTCCATCTATATGATGATTCATGTGGTCTGTCATCTGTTAGAAGTGTTCCCCAAAGATTAACCTGGCATTCCACCAAACCATGACATCAATTTTTGCGTTAATTTAGAGCGTATGACTTATCCTAGTTTTGTTCCTCAATATCATATGTCACTGGCTGAGTTAAGAGAGTTGAAGGTTCAGTTGCAACAGTTTCTTAGTAAAGGGTTTATTTGTCTGGGTGATTCTTCAGAAGGTGTTCATGTGTTATTTGTAAAAAAAGATGGGAATATGCGTATATGCCTTGACTACTATCAGCTGAACAAGCTTACTATTCAAAATAATTACCCTCTTCCTTGCATAGATGACCTGTTTGATCAGCCTCAAGGGAATTAGTCTTCTCCAAGATTTACTTGAGGTTTAGGTATCATCATCAAAAGATTCAGGCTGAAGATATACCAAAGACTGCTTTTTGGACAAGGTATGGGCATTACAAATTCTTTGTGATGTATTTTGGGCTTACTAATGCCCTAACTACTTTTATGAATTTGATAAATTGGATCTTTAAGCCGTATTAGGATTCTTTTATAATTGTTTTTATTGATGACATTTTGGTTTATTATACGAGTAAGGAAGATCATGAGAATAATTTGAGAGTAGTGTTGAAAGAGAAGCAGTTGTTTGCTAAAAAAATTAAGTGTGAATTTTAGTTGTCTTCTGTGTCCTTCTTGGGGCATATAGTTTCTAAAGAAGGAATTATGGTTGACCCACAAAAGATAGAGGCAGTCAAGATTTGGGCTAGGCCCCCTTATGTGACTGAGATTCATAACATTGTGGGGTTGGCTAGTTATTCGTACTAACTTTTGAAGGGATTCACTTCTATTGCTTTCCAACTGACTTGTTTGATACATAATGATATACCATTATAGTTGTGTTATGAGTGTGAGGATATCTTTCTAGAGCTTAAGACTTTGTTGACTACAACTCCAATTCCTACATTGCTTGTGGAGGGGAAGGACTTTGTTTTTTATTGTGATACTTCATGTTTTAGCTTGGGTGTTGTTTTAATGAAGGATAAGAAAGTCATTGTATATGCTTATAAGAAGTTGAAGGTGCATGAGAAGAACTATCTTGTACAAAACTTAGAGTTGGCAATGGCGGTGTTTTCTTTAAGAATTTAAAGTCACTATTTGTAAGGTGTCCATTGTGAAGTTTTCACTGACCATCGCATCTTGCAACATGTGTTTACGTAGAGAGATTGTAACCTGAGGCAGCATTGATAGATGGAGCCACTCAAAGACTATGGTATTACAATCTTGTACCATCCGAGTAAGGCAAATATGTTAGATGATGGATTGAGTAGGAAGTCAAAGAGTATGGGTAGCCTGGCTAGTTTGGAGGATATAAGACATCCATTGGCTCAAGAGGTTCAAACTCTTGCTAACAGTTTTGTAAGACTTAACATGACTAAGTCTGGTGGAGTTTTGGCTTGTGTTGAGGCAAGATATTGATTTCTATAGCAAATCAAGACCAGAGAGTTTGAGGAAGATAAGTTGAGCAAGATTTATGATAAGGTCTTACAGGGAGAGGACAAGAAGGTTATAATTAATTATAAGGGTGTCTTGAGGATTAAGAGGACTGTATGTATTCCCCATGTTGATGATTTAATCAAGACTATTCTTTCAGACGCTCATTGTTTGATGTACTCTACACATCTTGGTTCTATTAGATGTATCATGATCTAAGGCATCACTATTTGTAGGGCTGAATAAAGTGCAATATTGTTGGTTTTGTCACCCAGTGTCCAAATTTTCAATAGGTTAAGTATGAACACCAAAGACCGGGATGGGAACTTTAGAGAATGCCCATTGGTGAATGGAAGTAAGAAAGAATTGTAACACCCTAGAATTCTATTCAGCTGTCTAAAGAAGAATCTCTTAAAAATCCTAAGTTTCCAGGGATCACGAGTCCAAATCACGGTTCATGATTTGAACCATGAGTCGTGGTTCTGAGTCATGATCCCAGACTTGTAAAATTTAGGCTCTGTTTTTAGACCACGAGTGAGTTCTACGGACTGTGATTTCTTCTACAACCCAAGAATGCACCCGTGGAATCAGACCTGAGGACTAACTTGGTCCTAGGGACCATGAGTTATTTCTATGGGTCGTCATTTGATTCACAGATCATAGAGATAACTCATGGAACCTTTTCAGAGGCCTGCCTAGTTTACCAGAAATGATGACTCAATTCTACGGACCATAATCCTTTCTATGGTACATCATATTAACCCGTAGATGATCTTCTGTAGCCTGAAACTTGTGCTCAGGAACCACGACTAAAGACCACGAGTCGTGATGAGTTTTACGATCCGTGGAAATGGACCGTGGTACATGAAGCCGAGTTTTAAAATAACTTTTTCTTAATTAAATCCTAGGGGTATTTTTATAATTACCCACCCTTTTAACTCCTAAGTGAGGTCATTTTGACCATTTTTAGCATGATTTATAAATCTATTAGCCTAAGTCCTTTCTCATTACCTCATTCATCTACCAAAAAGGAAAAGGACTATCTCAAGCTCAAGTTCTCAAGCTCCAAGTTCAAGTCTCCTAATCTTTTCAATTTCAAGTGGGTTAACTTCAATCAAGGTATGCGGGTATTCAACAACGGGTTCCTTTCACCCTTGTGCCCAAAACCCCCAATTCTCAATTTGATTTATGAACTTGTAAAATTAGGGTTTTGATCTAAATTGGGAGAAAACTTATAAAATCAGATTCTATGTTTAAATTCATGGTTTCTTATTGTTTATTTATGATTTAATTATGATTATTTTATTTTATTTAAAAATTCAAGCATTAAAGTTGATTTCTAGCACGATTCCATTGAATTGCATATTTTCAAGTGAAATTGTGCATGATTAGATATCATGACTTTATGAAATTGCATGCCTAATTCTTCAAGTATTTATTTAGAAAGAAAAGTATGATTTGAATTATGGCTATGCTTTACTTCAAGAACTTATGATATGAGAATTGCATGGTAATCGATGTGTCTTCATGCTTTTCAAAAGAGATTTGGTATTCGATTATACCTTCATGAACTTATGAGCTATATGTATATTTTGGGAGTAGTATATAACACCGAGCGATGAAGGTTCGATTACCCAAGTCCAAAACTACGTTGCTAACGTTGAATATGATTTGCCCTATGGTCTTATGAGGGTGGATCCACATCTTGATTATGGTGTCCTTTGTCTTAGTGGGCATTAAAGCAACTTTGCCAACTAGGGTTATATAGTTGGGTATTGTGACTCATTCCTCTGCAGGGTTCGAGTCATCTTTGCTAACTAGGGTTATATAGTTAGATTCTATGTAGCTCACATGGTCTATTATCGATTATAAAAAACTCATGTATGAAAGCTTTGACTTATTTAAACTTATGATATCTACTTTGAGTTTTGACTTTTATTTTAGGATTTACTATTCAATTTATGACATCTACCTTTGAAACTTCATTTATGCATGAACTAAGTTCTTATTCACGTTTCAAGCACATTTTCATTACATTCATGCATCTCTCAAATATTTAGTACATCCTGTAGTACTATCGCAAACTTCATTGTATCCTTTTACGATGTAGATTCAGGCACCTGCCCTCAAACTCTTGGCTAGGCTACGCCAAATATTCAGCTGATTGTTGGTGAGTCCTCATACTTCGAGGACCAGACTTATGGGTTGTCCTTATTTCTTTTATGTTCAATACTAGAGTTAGTTGGGGTCTTGTCCCATCAACTCATATTATCAAATTTAGAGTCTTCAGACGTAGCTAGTGGTATTCCGGAGTTGTATTCCATAGATCTTATGTTATATAAGTTTATGGATTTCTATCTTATCTAAGTATGCTTCCGCTTTATTTTCTTATGTATATCTGAGTATGTTATGACCAAGGGTTAATCTACGGCATTCGTGTCCCGGATCCCGTGTTACGTCTAAGGGGTAGCCTTAGGGCATGACAAACTTGGTATCAGAGCCTCAGGTTCAAGAGTACTAGGGTGTCTAAAGTCGCATAGAGTAGAATCTCTTTCATGTGTGTGAATCGTGCCACACATATGAGAGGGAATCTATGAGATGTCTTAGGAAAAAGTTCACTTATTTCATGATCAATATCGTGCGCTAGAGTTAACTTTGTGACTCCTCTAATCCGTTCTTGTTATGTTTTAGATTATGCCTCCATGACATGCTATGCCTCCTCGAGCAGCTCTGAATGATGTCCCTCAAGGGCTCAGACTATGGCTTCCCAAGCCAATCAACAGGTTCCTGTTCCCATTCACCCTCATGGTGGAGTGGCGGCCCTAGTTCAAGATTTCATCCGTATGAACCCACCAGAGTTTTGGGGTTCGAAGGTGGGTGAGGACCCTCTTAGTTTTGTGGATGAGGTGAAAAAGATCTTTAAGGTGATGTAGGTTGCCAGAGTTGAGCGTGTCGAGCTTGCTTCCTATCAGCTAAAGGACATAGCTCATATTTTATTCATGCAATGAAAGGAGGCTAGAGTTAGGGACGTGATCCCTATGACTTGGGAGTGCTTTGAGAGGGCCTTACTTGGCCTATTATTTCCATGATAGTTGAGGCAAGCTAAGGTTTAGGAGTTTGTGAACTTGAGATAGGGATCTATGACTATTCATTAGTACACTTTGAAGTTCACTCAGTTGTCTAGGTATGCCCCCTCTATGTTAGCAGACCCGCATGATCAGATGAGCAAGTTTATCTATAGGGTTTCAAATTTGGTGAAGAAGGAGTGTATGTCCGCCATGATGTTTAGTGATATGACTATTTCTAGGCTCATGACCTATGCTCACCAGATCGAGGAAGACAGACTTAGGGAGATGGCTAGGGAGAACAAGAGGTCTAGATCCGAGGGTTCAGGTTTCAGTCATCAGAGGTCCGCAGGCGGACATCGCTCTTCATTTTAGAAGAAATCATTAGGCCTAGTTCACTCTTCAGCTAGTACTCCTACCAAGGCCTCCAGGCCTCATCATGATCAGACTAGTAGAGAAGTTGGTTCTTATTCTCAGGGGAGTGTTACCAAGGGGTCTACCTACCCCGCTTATGGCAAGTATGGGAAGAGTCATCCTGGTGAGTGTTTAGCTGCATCAGGCAGTTATTTTGGTTGTGGTTAGACTGGACATCGTATTAGGGAGTGCCCTTCAGATAAGAAGGGACAAGGAGGTAGGACTCAATCTACCCAAGCAGCTTCAGGAGGTTGACCAGCCCAGCAGGGCACAACTTCTAGTTCTGGTGGTCAGCGCCAAAACCTCCTTTATGCTATGTCCTCCCATCAGGACCAGGAGAGCTCACCCGATGTGGTTACTAGTATTTTAGCAGTATTTTCTATAGATGTGTATGCTTTGTTGGATCCCGGTGCATCCTCATATTTTGTGACCTCATATGTCGCTTGTAAGTTTGAGATTTGTCCTGATGAACTTCTAGAACCCTTTTGTGTTTGTACTCCTATTGGTGAGTCAGTCCTAGCTAGAAGAAACTATCAAAACTTCCCTATCTCAGTCCTTCATTGAGTCACTTCAGTGGATCTAGTAGAGTTGGAGATGACTGACTTTGATATTATACTTGGTATGGATTGGTTGCATGCTTATTTTGCCTCAGTTGATTGTCGTACCCAAGTCATTAGTTTCAGATTTCCAAAAAAACCTGTCCTAGAATGGCAAGGTAATCCTCCATCCTTAAAGGGTCATTTCATATCTTATCTTAAGGCTAGAAAGATGATATCTAAGGGTTATGTGTATCAGATTGTTCGAGTTATGGACATGGAGTCCGACACCCCTTCTCTTAAGTAAGTTGCCGATATGAGTGAGTTTCCTAAGGTGTTTCTCGAGGATTTGTCTGGAGTACCTCCTGAGTGAGAGATCGACTTTGGGCTGGACCTTATTCCAGATATGCATCCTATCTCTATTGCCCCTATAGAATGGCTCCAGCGAAACTTAAAGAATTGAAGGGTCAGTTGAAGAATCTTCTTGATAAGGGTTTCATCAGGCCTAGTATATCTCCTTGGTGTGCTACAATATTGTTTGTGCGTAAGAAGGATGGTTCTCTCTGGATGTGTATTGATTATCGACAATTGAACAAGGTCACAATTAAGAATAAGCATCACATTCCTAGGATTGATGAATTGTTCGATTAGCTTCAGGGTGCGTGTTGTTTCTCTAAGATTTATATTATATCCGGGTATCATCAGCTTCGAGTTAGAGAATGTGATATTCCAATGACAGACTTTAGGACCCGGTATGGTTACTATGAGTTTCTAGTCATGTCTTTTGGACTAACCAATGCTCCCAATGCTTCCAATGCTCCTGTAGCTTTTATGGATCTTATGGATCGAGTGTTCAAGAAATATCTGGACTTGTTTGTGATTGTGTTCATTGATAATATCCTTACCTATTCTCGAAGTGAGGAGGAGCATGCGAGCCACTTGAGAGTTTTGTTGCAAACTCTCAAGGATCGTCAGTTGTTTGCTAAGTTTAGCAAGTGTGAGTTCTGGATGCAGTCTATGGCTTTTATGGGTCATATAGTGACAGGAGATGGTATTTATATGGATTCGCAAAATATTGAGGCAGTGAAGAACTGGCCAAGACCTACTTCCCCATCGGATATTTGGAGTTTCTTGGGTTTGGCTGGTTATTATAGGAGGTTCGTAGAGGGGTTCTCTTCCATTGCTTCTCCTTTGACTCGATTGACTAAGAAAAAAGTAATATTCTACTGGTCTGATTTATGTGACAAGAGTTTTCAGGAGTTGAAGACTAAGTTGACCACCGCTCCAGTGTTGACCCTACCCAATGGTTTGGATGATTTTGTGGTTTATTGTGATGCTTCCAGAATTGGGTCGGGTTGTGTATCGATGCAGCGAGGAAAGGTAAATGCTTATGCTTCTAGATAGTTTAAAACTCATGAGAAGAACTACCCTACTCATAATCTTGAGTTGGCAGCCGTGGTCTTTGCTTTGAAGATTTGGAGACATTACTTGTATGGCATTCATATGGACGTGTTCACCGATCACAAGTGTCTCCAATATGTGTTTACTCAGAATGAATTGAATCTTCGTCAGAGAAGGTGGCTTGAGATTTTGAAGGATTATGATATGAGTGTTCTTTACCATCCTGGTAAGGCAAATGTTATGGAAGATGCACTTAGTAGACTGTCCATGGGTAGCGTGGCCTCGATCGAGGATGGGAAGAAGGAATTGATGAAAGTTTTCATTGACTTGCCCGACTAGGAGTGCGACTTATGGACTCTAATGAGGGTGGTGTTATCTTTCAGAATGGTTTCGAGTCATCCTTGGTAGCTGAGGTAAAGGCAAAGCAAGACACTGATACAATTTTGCTTCATATAAAGGGTGCAGTCCATTAGCAAAGGGTTGAGGTTTTCTCCCAAGGGGGAGATGGTGTGCTTCATACTCAGGGTCTTTTGTGTCTGCCACATATAGATTAGTAGAGACAACACATTTTGACTGAGGCTCACAGTTTCAGATATTCCATTCACCCTAATGCCACAAAGATGTATCGTGATCTATGGGAAGTCTATTGGTGGAATGGTATGAAGAGGGACATAGCCGATTTTGTGGCTAAGTGTCCCAACTGTCAGCAAGTGAAGGTAGAGCACCAACAACCGGGTGGCATGATTCAGGATATTAACCTTCCTACTTGGAAAAGGAAAGTGATCAATATGGACTTCATTATGGGTTTTCCTCGTACTTAAAGTCAACATGATTTGATTTGTATGATTGTCGACATGATGACCAAATCAACCCACTTCTTGGCCGTCAAGACTACAGATTCAGCAGAGCATTATGCAAGACTCTACATTCGGGAGATAGTCAGATTGCATGGTGTTCCATTGTCTATCATCTCAGATAGTGGTACTCGGTTTACATCCCAGTTTTGGAGATCATTTCAGAGAGGTCTTGGTACTTAGGTGAATCTTAGCATAACTTTTCACCCACAGACGAATGGCCAGGCAGAGCGTACTATTCAGACTTTGAGGATATGTTAAGAAATTGTGTAGTTGATTTCAAAGGTAATTGTGATGATCATTTGCCTCTTATCGAGTTTGCCTACAACAACAATTTTTGCTCCAGCATACATATGGCTCCTTATGAGGACCTTTATGGACGGAGGTGTAGATCTCCTATTGGTTAGTTCAAGGTTGGTGAGGCAGCCTTGATTTGCCCAGATTCAGTGCATGAGACCATGGACAAGGTTCAAATTATTAGGGAGAGGTTGAAAACCTCTCAGAGTCGATAGAAATCCTATGCAGATGTGAGGAGAAGGGAGTTAGAGTTCAAGGTTAATGATTGGGTGTTTCTTAAGGTGTTTCCCATGAAAGGTGTGATGAGATTCAAAAAGAAAGGAAAGCTTAGTCCTCATTTTGTAGGTCCTTAACGGATTCTGAGGAGAGTTCGTAAGGTTGCTTATGAGTTTGATTTACCATCAGAGTTAGAAGTGATTCATCAAATTTTCCATGTTTCTTTGTTGAAGAAGTGTGTTGGTGATCCGAACTTGATTGTTCCTTTGCAGGATGTAGGTGTGAAGGATAGTCTCACCTATGAGAAAGTTCTCGTAGAGATTCTTGATCGTCAGATCTTGAGATTGAGAAACAAAGAAGTCACCTCGGTGAAAGTTCTTTGGAGAAACGAGCTTGTAGAGGGAGCTACTTGGAAAGCGGAAGAGGCCATGAAGGCCAAATATCCCCATCTTTTTCCTTCCGATTTTGTTTCAGCTTGAGGTAATAGTTTAATCCTTACTATGTCCCTCTGAATTTACTCCATCAGTTCCCTTTATGATCCTAGCATGCATTCATGTTTTCCGAAGTTAGTTCAGTTATGTTTTAAGTGGATGAGTCACTTTTCATGTTTGTTCATCAGTTTTCATGTTTTGATGTTTTGTTGGGCTGTTATTTCTCTAAGTTTTCCTTGTTTAGCCTTCATTCGAGGACGAATTAACCCGGGGGGGATATTGTAACACCCCGGAAATCTATTCAGCTGTCTAAAGAAGAATCTCTAAAAAATTCTAAGTTTCTAGGGATCACGAGTACAAATCACGGTTCATGATTTGAACCACGAGTCGTGGCTCTGATTCATGATCCCAAACTTGTAAAATTTAGTCCCTAGTTTGAGACCACGAGTGAGTTTTTTAGGCTGTAGTTCTTTCTACGAACCATAGAATGCACCCTTGGAATCATACCTAAGGACTTACTTGGTCCCTTGGACCATGAGTTATTTCTACGGGTCATTGTTTGATTCACAGACCGTAGAGATGACTCGTGGAACCTGTTCAGAGGCCTGCCTAGTTTATCAAAATAAAGACTCAATTCTACGAATTGTAATCCTTTCTATGGTCCATCATGTTGAACCGTAGATGATCTTCTGCAACCTAAAATGTTGGCTCTGGAACCACGAGTCAAGTCCACGAGCCGTGATGAGTTCTATGGTCCGTGGAAACGAACTGTGGAACCTAAAGCCAGATTTAAAATATCTTTTTCTTAATTAAGTCCAAGGGATATTTTTATAATTACCCACCCTTTTAACTACTAAGTGATGTCATTTTGACCATTTTGAGAATGATTTCAAAACCTATTAGCCTAAGTC
Source organism: Jaltomata sinuosa (assembly GCA_003996215.1). Classification (NCBI taxonomy): domain Eukaryota; kingdom Viridiplantae; phylum Streptophyta; class Magnoliopsida; order Solanales; family Solanaceae; genus Jaltomata; species Jaltomata sinuosa. Next base: position 22,643 of record QJPP01005932.1, on the reverse strand, counting down.
CTTTCTCATTACCTCATTCATCTCCCAAAAAGGAAAAGGACTCTCTCAAGCTCAAGGTCTCAAGCTCCAAGTTCAAGTCTCCTAATCATTTCGATTTCAAGTGGGTTAACTTCAATGAAGGTATGTGGGTATTCAACAATGGGTTCCTTTCACTCTTATGCCCAAACATCTTAATTCTCAATTTGATTTATGAACTTGTGAAATTAGGGTTTGGGTCTAAATTGGGAGAAAAGTTATGAAATCAGTTTCTATGCTTAAATTCATGGTTTCTTATTGCTTATTTATGATTTATCATGATTCTTTTATTGGATTTAAAAACCCAAGCATTGAAGTTAATTTCTAGCATGATTCCATTGAATTGCATGTTTTCAAGTGAAATTGGGCATTATTAGATATCATGACTTTATGAATTTATCAAATTGCATGCCTAATTCTTCAAGTATGAATTTAGAAAGAAAAGTATTATTTGAATTATGGCTATGCTTTACTTCAAGAACATATGATATGAGAATTGCATGGTAAGTGATGTGTCTTCATGTTTTTCAAAAGAGATTTGGTATTCGATTATACCTTCATGAACTTATGAGCTATATGTATGTTTTGAGAGTAGTATTTAGCACCGAGCGATGAAGGTTCAATTACCCAAGTCCAAAACTATGTTGTTAGCGTAGGTTATGATTTTCCCTATGGGCTTATGATAGTGGATCCACATCTTGATTATGGTGTCATGTGTCTTAACAGTCATTAGGGCAGCTTTTAAAACTAGAGTTATATAGTTAGATTTATGTAGCTCACGTGGTCTATTGTCGATTATAAGAAACTCCCATATGAAAGCTTTGACTTATTTAAACTTATGATATCTACTTTGAGTTTTGACTCTTATTTCATGATTTACTATTCAATTTATGACATCTACCTTTGAAACTTCATTTATGTATGAACTAAGTTCTTATTCACGTTTTAAGCATGTTTTCATTACATTCATGCATCTCTCACATATTAAGTACATGCATACTGCTCTGCATCCTTTTACGATACAGATTCAGGCACCTGCCCTCAGACTCGTGGCTAGGCTATGCTAGACGTTCAATTGATTATTTGTGAGTCCTCATACTTCGAGGACCAGATTTATGGGTTGTCCTTATTTATTTTTTGTTTGATTTTGGAGTTAGTTGGGGTCTTGTCCCATCAACTCGTATTATCAGACTTAGAGTCTTCAGACGTAGCTAGTTGTATTCTAGATTTGTATTCCATAGATCTTACGTTATACCCGTTTATTGATTTCTATCTTATCTAAGTATGCTTCTGCTTTATTTTCTTAAAAAGACCTGGGATAAGTTTGTTCTATTTTGGTCATTGTTGACTGGTTGAATAAGTCTTCATACGTCATCCTAATTTACGTGATTATAATGCAGAGAAGTTAGCCAAGCTTTATATCCATGAGATTTTCTGATTGTATGGAGTTCTGGTCTCCATTATCTCAGATAAAGGTACTTAGTTTACCACAAACTTTTGGAGAACATTGCAGGTTGAGTTGGGTATTAGGTTGGATGTTAGTATGACTTTTCACCCTCAAACCAATGGGCAATCTGAGCGGATGATTTAGGTCATAAAAGATATTCTTTTTGCGTGTGTGATAGACTTTGGTGGTCACTTAAACTAGTTTTTGCCATTGGTTGAGTTTGCATATAACAATAGTTTTCACTTGACTATTGATATGGATCTATTTATGGCATTATACGAGAGAAGTGTAGGTCCCTTATTGGTTATTTTAATGCATTTTAGGTGAGACTATGGGGTACTAACTTGGTGAGGGAATCGTTAGAGAAGGTGAAGTTCATTCGAGAGAAACTCTTAGTATCCCAGAGTAGGTAGAAGGAGTATGTAAGGGAAATGTAGTTCATTATGCGGGATTAAGTATTTCTCAAGGTTTCACCCATGAAGGTTGTGATTAGGTTTGGTAAGTGAGGTAAGCTCAGTCTGATGTTCATTGGGCCATTCAAAATTCTTACGCATGTGGGGGAGGTAGCCTATGTATTGACTTTGCCTCAAAGCATGATAAGAGTTGACCCCGTGTTTCATGTGTCCATGATAAAGAAATATCATAGTGACGGGACTTATATAATATGCTCAGATTCAACCATGTTTGATGAGAATATGTCCTACGAGGAGAAGCCTGTGGTAATACTATATAGAGAGGTTTGCTAGTTGAGAGAGAAGGATATCACGTTTGTGAATGTCCAGTGGAAGAACTGTCCTGTTAAGGAGGGCCACTTGGGAGACCAAATCAGACATGCCTAGAAAGTTTCCCTAGCTTTTTGCTGAGTTAGGTATCTTTCCCTTGTTTAACTTTCTTGTAAATTTGGGGAAGAACAATTTTTAATTGAAGCTGTAATCGCCTCTAAGTCCAATAACGACCCTCAAAGTGGTTATGAAATATTCAGTGCCTAAGAACTTGTTAGAAGTCTCCCTAGTAGGTTGAATTGATATATCTCAATGTGGGGTGGTTTAAGGTTGAAAATGTTAGTTGTATCTAATGGTGGTAAACTATGATTCACGATTGTATATTTTGTATTGTCTTTTGCCGTTATAGCGTGACCTGTTAATCTAGAGCTCCTAGGAAATGTTAGGACTGTGAATAAATTCACAGCAAGTTAGGTAGTGGTTGCCGCAATGGGATAGTTTCATTATGTCTTAAGTTTGAAACTTGTGTTGTGAAATAGGCAATTGTGCAGAATTCACAAGCTACTGGTTCAGTCATTGCTGCAGCAGAAGGAATCTCACTTCAACCAGACCTCTATAGCAGTCAAAGTGCCGCTATAGCAGGACCAGTTATTTCATCGAGTGATAGGGAGGTAGAATACATGTTTAAGTCAGTTATTCAGATTTTTATTTCAGAAACTCAAGAATTTTGTTCTAGATCTCCAAAGAGGCAATTTTCCCGAGGGTAGTGTGAAAATTCTCATTGAGGTAAGCTATTCCACCAATCTATTTGCCTAGTAATTCATTATCATTATAGAATTTCTAGCGGGGACTTTTATGGAGACTTTATGGGTAAGAACCCTAGGTTCATGAAAAGGGTGAGAAAGCCTATGGGTAGATGTAATGACCATCTTGAATGCTTCTAGGGTGTAAATTAATACTTCCTATTTTGTAATTAGTGTAATCAAACATGAATTGTAGGGATTGGGAAATTTGAGTTCCATAAAAATGAGACCTTTAACATAAAAACTACTTGAAAGGGGGAAACTAGGGTAAAAACTATATAAATGATGATAATGTGAATAACGTGAGACTAGTTTTTTTGTAATTGACCCTTGGGGAAAGTTGCAGACCTCCAATAAGGTAACAGTTAGTTGATTTGATTTCCTAAGGCTTGAATTTGAAAGAGTAGATGATTAATTGCTCATTATATTATTTGATTCTAGACTTTGAATGTTCTGAGTCATTGAGAAAAGGCAAGGATCTTTCAAAGTAGCTTGTTGATTGAGATTCTTTGATTGAGGTAGGTTATGGTTTCTATGTAGAGTTAGAGTTAATGTAATTGCTCATATAGTTCATTGAATTGAAAAGCATGTTGGTTAGTCTTCAGATATAATTCGTGATTACATATGTGTTTGGCTTGACAATGATAGCATAACTAAGCTTATACTTGTTTTAAGCTTGTCTTCAAAATCAAATGACTTATGTTTATAAATGAAATTGTTATATTTTGTGTACTTACTGATAATATCCGGAGATATAGTTGAGAATGAGAACCTAATGAGATATGTTGAGAGAATGAAGAATCTACATACTATTTGGTTATAAGTGGCTCGAGTCTGATGTGAGTTTACGAACGAATGAATATGTTATGGAGCAGGTACCACACCGGTATGGTACATAGACCCTAGGTTGTTCCCTGTAGGTCATGACTAGATGGGGAAAAAATAAGATCCTTTATCACGTGTGTACATATTGAGTGATTACTATGAGACCGATAAGGTATAAAGACTATATGTCTGAGAGATCAATATGGGTATGAACCCATGTTTGTGATGTGATTATATTATATTTGCAGTGTTAGTTAAAGACTTATATGGCTTTTACTCATTGACATTTATATATCTTGACTTGGTAATTTATCTGGTTGATGCAACAACCTAACTGTGGTGACTACTTGATTTTCTGGTGTTATTGATTATGTGTTATTGTACCGATCTACTTGTTCATTTGATTCTAAGATATATTTTCTACTATTTTAAGTAGGCCTATAATATCTACTAGTACATAGTATTTGTATTAATGCTCATGCACTTCTTATTTTGAGTCAGACTATATTCTAGAGACTTTGACGCGACCTCGCATCCAGCACTTCTGGTCAATCGATTCGAGGGTGAGCTACTCTCATTCAGGCTGCCACGAGTCCTCTAGTGATAGATATCAATCTCTCTAGACATTTATTATATTTATTTGTTGTTATTGGATATTCATAGACACTATTTAGTTACCATCCTTTCTATGATGACTTTCTAATTTTTGAGATGTATTAGTTAGACTTCCGCACTTATTTTACTATGTTTTGATTTTTAATTATTATGTCTTTTTAGTTATTTTATTTTGATTAAAAATTTTTAGTTAAGGCTTGGATTAGATTGTAATACTTGATTCGCCCAACGGGGGGTTATTGTGGGTGCCACTCACGGCCACTTGGGTAGTGATAGCTTTCAAAAAGAAAAACCAAAGAAACTTATTCTTGATGTAGATACCAGTGGTAGATTAGAAGTTCTGCTGCCAATAATGCCTTCAAGATTTGTTCTATGGCGGATTTGGGAATTTGTCGAATTTGTTTTAAAGTGAGAGAGAAGATTCCAGATCCTTCAAATTTGGGGATTTTAGCATATTGTTAGAGAGAGAACTTTTTACAGTTTTTTTTATTATTTGAGTTTTGGATTCATGCTTCTGAACATACAAGCTCCTTCAAAATATTTTTATTTCAGGGACCTTATTTATAACTTGTCGTTAAATTTTGGTCTTTAATAAACCTTTTTATCATAGTTCAACATGCCTTCACCTTCCACGATGCAGACTAGGAATGGAGGTCACTCATCTGACTAGAACTTAAGTGTTGGAGCTCCACCTGTGCTAATAAGCTAAGTGAGATTTCCTCTGACATGTTCTCCTCAGCCTCCTTGCACTGCTACTTTTGATATTGAGGTTGGGGGAGCTATTAGATGCTCACATAACTTTTAGCATCCTAGTATAGTAATCAAGGTGCGGTTCCTTCTAAGTCCAGCTTATTTAATCCTTTAGATACATCAAAGATCCATGAGTTTCTCCAAATGAACCCACCAATTTTCTGAGGGTCAAAAGCTAAAAAGGACCCTCAAAATTTTATCAATGAAGTCCAGAAGATTTTTAGGGTAATGGATGCTACTAAAAAGAGGGAGTCTAACTTTCCTTCTACCAGCTGAAGGATGGTTCTAGCATCTGGTATGAGCAGTGGGAGTTGACTCATGGTGAGGATTCAGCTCCTACCATTTTGGTGGACCATTTCTTTCCCAAGAGTTGAGAGAGGCTAAAGATGGTATGTTTGTGAACCTCAAACAAGGTACTAAGGGTGTGAGGGAATATGGCCGCAAGTTCACTCAGCTATCCTGTTATGCTCCTATGATGGTGTCCTCTATGAGGGCAAGGATAAGGAAGTTTGTGTCTGGGGTTTCTAAGTATATGAAAAAGAGTGAAAGGGTGAATTATTAATTAAGGGCATGCACATCTCCAGACTTGTGGTTTATCCTCTGCAAGTTGAGGAAGAAAAGTAGAGGGATAGGGAAGACTATAAAAGTAAGAGGGTCAAGTGGGTTGGTCATGAGACAAGTCACTAGAGGAAAGAAAATGGAAATAGGAACATGTGTTTCTATCACAAGCGGTCATCAAGACTTTTCCTATCATCAACCAGTGCACCTGCACCCAGGACCAGAAATGGCCAACAATTTTAGAAGGGTAGTGTGTCACAAGGGACCACCCAATACCCAACTTGCAATAAGTGTGGTATGAACCATCCTTGCGGGTATTGTTATGCTGGGTATGAATGCTTTGTGTGCGTCCAACAAGGACACTTCTTAAGTATTGTCCATCTGCAAGATAAAAAAACGAGGGCAACAGAGCCTAATATATTACATCATCATCTCCAGCAGGCCGAGTTTATCAGAAGGGTACTATATCAGGTAAAAGCAGCATTCAGAATTGCGTATTTGCGATGTATAGCCACTATGATAAGAGAAACTCTCCAGATATTGTTAATGGTACATTGAAAGTTTTCTACATTGATGCTTAGGTTTTACCGGACCTTATATTGCTATAAATTTTGAAATCTATAGTAAAGAATATCTAGAGCAATTTGTTATTTATACTCCAGTGGGTGATTTTATTATGGCTAGTCGAATTCATAGAAACTGCATAATGTCAGTCCATCATAAATACACCACAACTGACTTAGTTGTGTTAGATATGGTGTATTTTAATATTATTCTAGCCATGATTGGTTATATTCATGTTATGCCTCAATCGATTATAGAACAAGAGTTGTAAAGTACCATTTTATAAATGAGCCAACCATAATGTGGGAAAGTTGTTTGATTATACCTAAGAGTTGATTCATTTCATACCTTATGACCAAAAAGATAGTCTCTAAGGGGTGTATTCATCACTTAGTCCGAGTTAAAGATTCTAGTGTTGAAGTTGCACCTCTTCAGTCAGTTCCCAAATGTTTTCCCAGATGACCATCCTAGAGTCCCTCGTAATAGGAAGATAGACTTCAGAATAGATCTCCTTCCCGATACTCAGCTTATCTCTATACTACCATATAAAATGGCTCCAACTGAATTAAAATGACTAAGGAACAATTAAAGGATCTCTTTGATAAGGGATTCATCAGACCAAATGTCTTTTTGTGGGGTGCCCTACTCCTTTTTGTGCATATGAATAATGGTTCCCTTAGGATGTGCATCACTATCATCAGCTAAACAAGGTAACCATAAAGAAAAAGTATCCTCTCCCCAAAATTGATGACATGTTTGAAAAACTTTAGAGAGCTACCTGTTATACTAAAATAGACTTTGAATCTAGCTTTCATCAATTGAACGTTAGAGATAGTGATACTTCAAAGACAACTTTCAGGACTCGTTATGGTCACTTTGAATTTCTTATCATGTACTTCAACTTGAATAATGCTCTTGTAGCTTTAATAGACCTCATGAATATAGGAGGAACATGCTAACCAACTTTTAATTGTGCTATATAAACTTAAGGACCATGAGTTGTATGCTACGTTTTCCAAGTGGGAATTTTGGTTGAATTTTGTGGAATTTCTTGGCTACATTATTTCCCGTGAGGGTATTCAGGTTGATTCTCAAAAGATACACGTAGTAAAGAATTATCCCAGACCCACAACCCCAACTAATATTAGGAGTTTCTTAGGTTTGATAGGTTACTAGACGAGGTTTATAGAAGGTTTGTCATCTATTGCTTCTCTATTGACTAAGAGAATTCGAAAGAATGTTATGTGTGGCCTTCTGAGCAGAGTGTGAGTTTTTGGTTCCATCCTTATCAGGGTTTGAGTAGTATCTCTCGGTTATTGTGGTTTAGTGGTTCCATCCTAGGTTGATACTTACGAGGTTGATCTCTGTTTATATTATCCTTGAAGTTGGATTCATAATATGTTTTCCTTTAGTTTATTGATCCCTTATTGAGTATGTGAGATTGCTTCCTTCCTTCCTTTTTACTTGAGGTTACTGGTTTACCGCCATGTCTTCTAAACTCTCTCCTTATATATATACTATTATTGCAAGGATTTTAGGTGTGTTCCTCTTCCTTACACCTGTGTTTCTGTGTTATGTATATGGTTGTGCTAGCATGTATACTTGTAACTCTTGGTTGATTGTTCCTTGTGATAGTTCCTTGTGTTCCTTCCTTGCTTTTGTGACTACTTCTTGTGTTCTGCTTGTTACTATTTTTATATCTTATATGCGCTCAGTCGGCCTATGGTACCTGCTGAGTACCCATTGTGTTGGTGCTCATATTACACTTCTGCACTTTTTTGTGCAGATATTAGTTGAGCTTTTGCCATTGATCGCGTTGGAGACTCGTGCAACTTTTGGAAATTCGAGACTAGGGTGAGCGCCTGCCGGTCGACGCTTGTCTACATCTCATCTTATGTACTGATACTCCTTATACTTTCAGATAGATTGATATTGTGTTTTGTTACTTCTAGCACCTGTATTTTATTAGAAGCTTCTGTACTGTCGATACCAAGTCTTGGGGTTGGTGTAGTTTTCTTTATGTATATATTCGGGTTATTTCTTCCACATTGTCTATCTTTACATTCTACTTCCTCTTATTTCTTCCTATTATGCGTATTGGTTAGGAAGTATCCCATTACTAACCATTCCGAGATACGGGGATTGGTTCTCCTACTGGAGGGTTGTAGGTGCCATCATAACCTGAGAAATTGGGTTGTGACACATTGTCACTACCGTTGGAGGCTATCTTTTTTATCAAAGTACCTACAAAACACACCATTATGTTAAAAGTTCTTAGGGACACTTAAAACAATGTATTATGAAGAACTTAGGCCAAAGAAATAGATGAAAGAAATTCCGAGGTGGGTTGTGAGGAGCTACTGTTTTGACACTGCCAAGCATCCCTTCTTCGCGTTCACGGCCAGGTGGTTGCATTCACAAAGAATGATTTTTATTTTTCAGAAATTTTCTCCTTCGCGAACATGACCAGGTGACCGCGAACGCGAAGGCCATCGAGTTCGCCAAGATCAGTGCCTCTTTGCGGCATTTTCTCAAACACTTGGTAGACACACTTTGTTTAAGTAACATTTATGCTTATTTCTCATGCCAATTACTACATTATTGCACTTTTGCACACACTTTACCCACCTCAATCAATTTTCCCAAAAAATGAACAATTAAACACAATTAGAAGTTGAATTAAAGCAAGAGGAGATCACCCAAGAATGCCATTACCCATTTACTACACATCAAGTTGAGGAAGAAAGGAACCTATTCAAGATACAAGAAGGGTGGAGTTCATACCTGATGGATTGCAAGTTGTGAAGCTATGAATTGAAGGACTTGATGGAATTATTGTGTGCTAAAGGAGAGTGAGTACTCTTGTTTTGAGAAGAAAAATGTTTGGGGATTCTGATTTATAAACATTTTTTAAACTTACCTGAACTGCCTGTATGCTTTGCGTTCGCGGGAGACCCAACGCGTTTACGAAAGCTTGACGTTTAGCTAGCCTTTGCATTCGCGGCAGGTCCACCACTTCGCAAAGAAGGAGTGCTGGGATAGATTTTTCAATTTTTCTCCAACTTACTGTCCGTGATGTGTGAAGCCTGGTGCGATAGGTACTTTGTGAGGTGTGAAATGCACCACGTTCTCACATGCTGAACTTTTTAATCAATTCACTATTTTCTTGTGCGAAGGCATGTGCGACGGGCACTCTTACAAGTGCGAAAGGCACATTTTTCAGAGGTATTTTTGGTACTTCTCAACACTTGGTTCCTCTTCTCATTCCTTTGGTAACCTAATGACACACCAAAAAGAAATAAAAAGTGAACTAAAGCATTAAAATGATGGGTTACCTCCCATCAAGCGCACAATTAATGTCGCGGCGTTAGGCAAGTTACCTCACCATTTGGATCTCCATTTGGAGGATTTGAACCTTCAACCCAAACTTGAATCAAATTTCTGGTGACAATCTCGAGGTGAAGGTTTGAACATGAGAAGGCCATTCTCTTGATTTCGCATTTCACACTTTTTGGCCTTCAAGTGAGAGAGGACACTTTGCCTTCTTTCCACGACAAACTGAAAACCGGATAGACCTTCATCCACCCTCCTTTAAAGGTCTTCCAAAAGTTTGATTACTTTGACTCTCGTCCATTCAATCAAACTTAAGGTCAAATAAAAGTTGAAGTGGGATTTGGGCATCTCCACCTTCAAGCTTGCCTCATTCATAACATCCTCACTTAGAGATGTTATGACATCATGACCCACAAATGGGGTGGTTGGTTGCAACACCAGCTTCAATTCATGATCATCCTTTCTGTCTTCCTCTTTTTTAGCCCTTGCATCCATAAAGCCTTGCTTCATGGATTGCACACTCTCCTCTTAGGTTTCTAGCGAGGCCAAAAGAGTTTGGAGCTTGGCATATATGCCCTCTTTGCTTGCAAAGTCATGGTCCCTGTTAAGGTCACAAGCACCACTAGCAACATTGTTAGCACAAGAGGGGGGAGGGGGACAATCATCATTGGGGAATTCAATCCAATGTCCGTCACGACCACCACACAAATAGCAATTGCGCCCATCATAGGAGCGAGAAGGAGAATACCTTTCTCTCCTAGGGCCAATTCTACACCTTCGTCCAATGTGGGGTCCTCCATAATAAACACAATAGTCAAGAATATAAATTAGGATGCAACTATCACCATTTCTAGCATTCAAATAAGCCATGATGCCATCAATAAACTGAAACTAAACAAAAGAAAAACAACTATTCACAAAATTGAACTAGAATAATTAAACTCAAATTCTAAACTAACTCAATATGCCAAGTTGTTCCCCGGCAACGATGCCATTTTTTATGATGCTCAAATCATGCTCTCCAAGTTGGAGATCACGACGATCGTCAGAGCAAAACAAAATTTATAATTTTCAACGAGTGTCGGGGTCGTATCCAAGGGAATAATGTAGTCGCGATTGAGCTAATAGAGAATCCAAGCAACTTATTGAAGTTCAATTTACAAAAAGGGAAAAGGTATCTAAAAAGGGGGGTTTTAGCTTAAAACTAAAGATAAAAGAAAATAACTAAAAGATAAATTGATAAATGGCTTTCACCTTGCTTTCGCCAAACAAGGATAACAAGGGAAAATTGGGAATGGGAATTCAATTCACAAGACTTGCACCTGATTAACAACTAGGTAGTCTTGGTTGAAGGTATGCCTAACCGTCTTTCGACCAATCGACCATATATCTCGTGTGTTCTCTTGAACCACCATGAGTAAGCAATAAACCAGCCAAATAACTTGAGTGAGTTGGGTTATCGCTAACCCCAACTCTTAGTTGGGAGTTTCCGACAACCAAACTATTTCTAGCCTTGGCCTAGAGGGGAAACCCCAAATCCCTACTAATGAATCTTCCCGAATTCGAGAAATCCTCTCTTGAGCAAAAACCCAAATTAGCAAGCTAAGTAATTGTTTGCAACCATTGACTATAATTTCAAGCATGGAGGATTCAATAGACCCAAATAATCAAACAAGAATAAAATCTATATATGAATTCAATACCCAACAAGTATTTTCTCTAATACAAAACCCAAATCTCAATTCAACAATTACACCAATAAAATAGCAATTAAGAACGAGAGTTGATGAATGGAAACTAAGGATTTTACAATAAAGTGCATCCAAATCTTCACTTCTATGGTGTTGGTTGATGAACTTTTTCTCCTAGCTTGCCAAAAGATATGAGAATAGCCAAGGATCTAGCCAAAGATGTGTTCCCAATCGGTTGAGAAGACTTTTATGTAGATTGGGGTTTCCAAATATATGAAATTTCAAAACTGCCCCAGCTGCCTCCGCTTTTCTTCTTCGCCTACGCGGAGGGTCGGCCGCAGATGCGAAGTATCTTTGTCTTGTTACCCTTCACGTATGCAAACCCTTCAAGACATAGGAATCTGCAAAATAGAAGTAATCCGTGTCAATTGCACTATCTTTCCACTTATTCTTAGAAAAAGCATAAGTTTAAAGGCTCAATAAGTAGGTAGAATACCAACTTATCGGATAGCAATAATATTATTGCAAGATTTGTACTAATTTTTTCACTAAAAGATAATGTTAGTGTAGGTGCGAGGTTAGTGTTAGTGCAAGTGCAAGTTCGGGTGCTAGTGCAAGTCAGTGTCAGTGAGAGTTAGTGCTAATGTGTCACGACCCAATTTGTCGGTCATGATGACACCTGTAACCCCCAGTAGGCGAACCAATCTTCATAGCCTGGAACGGTTAGTAATGGGCTACCATCTTAGCATGCATGCAAGGTTTCGGAAGTTAGTTCAGTCATGTTTTAAGTTGCAAGCATAATTTCCATAGTCATTCCTTGGTTTTCATATTTGTTTGTTGGTTGGGTTGTTTCCTCTCCAAGTTTCCTTGCTTAGTCTTCATTCGAGGATGAATGATCCCAAGGGGGAGATATTGTAACACCCCGTAATCTGATCTAGCTTTCAAACTTAAGAAATCTAAAAATTTTAAACTTTTCCAGAAATGACGAGTCCAAACCACGGATCGTGGTTTGAACAATGAGCCTTGGAGTGGATCTGTGGTCTAAGTCTGCCAGAATTAGTCTCTAGTCTGAGAACCATGAGTTGGTTCTACAGACCGTAGTTCAGTCTACGGTCCATCCTGTCAATTCGTGGAACCAGACCTCAGGACTGACTGATTCTCAGGAATCATGAGTCAAGACTATGGACCATAGTTTGAATTACGGACCATCTTGTTGACTCATGGAACCTGATCAGAGGCCTGCCAAAATCCTTAGAAACGGCGAATTGGTTTTACGAATCGTAATCCTTTCTATGGGTTCATCCTATTGACCCATAGAATGTCTTCTGCAGTTTGATCATTTGGCCAGGAACCACGAATGGGAACCACGAGTCGTGGTTCAAACTATGACCTGTGGAACCGACCCGTGATTCCTGAAGTCGACCCTTTTTATCAGCTTTTCTTAATTAAATCTCAGGGGTATTTTTATAATTACCTACCCTTTTAACTCCTAAGTAAGGTTATTTTGGCAACTTTTAGTAGGGTTTCTATACCTATTAACCTAAGTCCCTTCTCATTACCTCATTCATCTTCCAAAAAAGGAAAAGAACCTCTTCATGCTCCAAGTCTCAAGCTCCAAGTTCAAGTCTCCTTTTCTTCTCAATTTCATGTGGGTCAAGGTATGTGGGTATTCAACAATGGGTTCCTTTCACCCTTGTGCCCAAAACCCCAACTATTTATTTTGATTTCATGAACTTTCAAATTAGGGTTCTTACCCAATTCTTATGGGTTTTGCTATAAATTGCCTTCTCATTATTTTATTATGATATTACTACTAAATTGCATGATTTTGCATGAGTTTTTACATATGAACTCCTATTTCAAATTGAAGGCTAATTATGGCAAAATCTACATACATCAATTGATTCAAGTAAATTGGGTATTTGATAGAACATTTTCATGAATTTCAAGCAAGTGCATGCCTAGTTCCTATGTTTTATGAAAGTATATGTTATTATGAAATTTAACTAGTGCCATGCAAGTTTTCAAGTTATAAATTATTATGCAATGCAAGACACTCGATGTGCCATTAATGGTCATGAATTATTTTCTAAACCAAGATTCGTGAGTACTATTAAGATCTGGGTTATGAACATGTTTATGAACAAGCTTGTCATCTAGATATGTCACATGTATGTGAGCCATATGTTATATATTTTGGGAGTAGTATTTAGCACCAAGCGATGAGGGTTCTAGATAACCCAAGTCCAAAACTATGTTGCCACCGTTGGTTGCCCTCTGTGGCTTATGAAAGGATCCTTATGAACATGGTTCTAACCTTGGCCGGTTAGGACAACCTTTTTCAGTGTGGGTGCATGACACTGGACTTCATGTAGCTCATCATGGTTTAATGTCAGTTAAGAGAAACTCCCACATGATTATTTTCAAGCTATGAAGTTATATGATACCTTACTTTGAATCTTGACTTTACTTCATGTTTTATGTTTCATATCTTGATAATTTCTTATGCTACCTCTTTTTATGAACAAGCTCATCTTAAGCATGTTTTAAATATGTTTTTATCATGATCATGCATTCTCATATAATCGGTATATCCTATAGTACTGACACATACTTTGTGCTACATCCTCTTGATGATGCAGATTCAGGTTCCCTCCCTCGGGCACGTGGCTAGAGACAACAGGCCATTTCTAGTCAGTGTTGGTGAGTCCTTATTATTTGAGGGCTAGTTATGATTCTAGCTAGTTTTGGTTATTTACTTCTGTACCTGAGTTATCTAGGAGGTCTTGTCCAAGAAACTCCTTATGTCATATGTAGAGGCTTTTCAGACATATAGTATTTGGGTCCCTTGTTTCGGATTGTGTTTCATCTTGATTTATCATTTATGTGTTGGGTTGCTTAACTTCTTATTTATGCTTTCGCTATGTTTCCTTTATGAATGACTGAGTATGCTATGACCAAGGGTTAACTTGGGACACTCATAGTCTCGGGTCTCTTGTAACATCCAGGGGTAGTCTCAGGGCGTGACAAGAAGGGTCGGCACTAGCATCTCAGACATATGCTAAGTAAGCAAAACACCCTCGCAGAATTAGCTTCCTAGCTCTAAGATAAAAGATGATCCCAGATGGTGTGTGGCTAACAAAATCCTGTCACACAACTAGGGATACACTAGGCACGGCGATGGTAACAGTCTTGGCATAACAATCCAAAACCATAAGGTGAGGGGATAACCATTCCATGCCCAGTATCACATCAAAATCTAACCTATCAAGTATCATCAAATCACCTTAAGTCTCCAAATCACCAACAAAAATCATGAAAGATCTCACAATCCGATCCACTACTAAAGAATCTCCTACTAGGGTCAAAATAGAAACAAGAATAGATAACGGCTCACTAGCCAACCCCAAACAAGGCACAAAGTAGGCAAATACGTATGAAAATGAAGATCCAGGATCAAATAAAGCATAAGCTGGTCGATGGCATACATAAATTGTACCTGTGATCACAACATCCTAAGCCTCTGCCTCTGATCTCCAAAGGACCACATAGAATTGACGGCGACCACCACCTGATCGACAGATATCCTTACTACCTGTCTAGCCTCGTGGGCCACCACCTCTACCTTGACTACCACCTCCTTGAGCCAGTGGCTGAGCGGGCAGAGCGGCTGGCTGAACTGTACCCCTCTTGCGGCAATCTCTAGCAAAATTACCACTAACTCTGCACTCATAGCAGGTTATACCCCTCTAGGGGAAATCTCTGGCAAAATGACCGCTGACTCCACACTCATAGCAAGGCCCTAACGGCTCACCATGCCGAGATGAACTCACTGAACCTGTGTGGACACCTTGGCCTGATGCCCCAGAAGTAGTATCTCTCGAAGACTGACCACTGTGACCATGCTGACTGCTCTTACCCTGCTCAAACTGAGAACCAGAAGGCTGAAGTGAAGCCTAAACCGATCGACTAGACTGACCCTGGTTCCTCTGCGGGTGATGACCTCAACCCCATTGGCCTAAACCCCTACCACCATAATGAGAACCACTCTAGCTACCCTGATGTTGAGGCCTCTTATCTCTGGCCCTGGTGTCATGATAATGCGAATACTCTATAGTATGGGCATAGTCCACAATAGCCTGAAATGACTGACCACTAGCAACCAATATCTCTGCAGGCTCTCTAAACTCTTTTTGTAGCCCCCGAACAAATCTACAAACTCTGTCAGATTCAGTAGGCATAATCATGGCCCACAATGGAGCAAGCTGATGGAAATGGGTCTCACTCTCTGAGACGGTCATGGTATCCTAAGTAAGTCTGGTGAACTCCTTTCTACGTGTCTCTCTGTCGCTCTAAGGTAAGAACTTGGCCATAAAGGCCTCATAAAACTCAGACCAAGTCAAAGGAGGTGATGATAATGGTCTGCAAGCAACTTGGGCCCTCCACCATAACTTTTCTAGGCCCTCCAGTTGATATGTTGTATAGCCAACCCCGTGAGTCTCCAACAACCCCAGATAGTGCAGCATCTCCTCAGAAGTAGTAATAAAGTCATGGAGGTCCTGCCCAGAAGTACTAGCAAACCTCAGAGGTGCTAATCTTAAGAATCTACCCAATGCTTTCTTCTCTATTTCTGTTATAGCTGGGCGAGGAGCAAGAGGCTATGCAACTAATGGGACAGGAATAATATCAGAACGGGGAGCCACAGTAATAGGTTGCGCTCCTGAACTCGGTACACCCAGGGCTGCCCCTTGAGCAGATGTATGTGCTGCCTCAGAAGGCCACTCTCCAATCATACCCAACAACTATAACAGTAAGCCCCAAATATCTAAAGACTGAGTTGGGGCTGAAGATGGCACTGGAGCCGGTGGTACCTAGGCTACCCCCTGGTCCACATGCTGCTCGGGATCAAACTCTGGCTCATGATCATGCTCAGGCCCTATCTTAACTCTAGCAGTTTGCGCTGCTCGGGAACATCCTTGACCACTACCTCTACGACCTCCCTTGCCCCTAGCTGGAGTCGGAGGCTCATCTTCTCCTGACACTGACGATCTCATACGAGCCATTTGCAAAAGAATGAATGAGAACAAGTGATATTTCAAGAAACTCCCAAGGATTACGCATGATACAGAAGTAAATAAGAGATTCATATTTCCTAATATGTCATTATAGCCTCCCGAAGATTGAGTACGGATGTCTCTACCTCGGTCCGTAGCTCTACTAGACATTGGCTCATATACCGATAATATCGATGAACCTAGAGATCTGATACAAAGTTGTCACGACCCAATTTCTCGGTCATGATGGCACCTAGAACTCCCAAGTAGGTGAAATAATCTCTGTAGCCCAGAACAGTTATTAATGGGCTACCATCTAACACTTTAGCGAAGGAATGATATAAATAAGTGGAAGAAAGGGAAATAAGCTGAAGAAAGTAGATAAAGGAATATATATACATCTGCGGAAGCTAAACCAAAACCCCAAAACCTGATATTATAGTATAGAGCTAGAACTACATATAAGGAGTACAAAGGATCCAAAACAATATATACAGATGTCTCCGAGTAGTAATAGAATACATGATATAAAAGATAACTAAAAGCTAAGCTCCGGTCGCCAAAAGCTCACCCTCAGTCTGAAATATCTCAAAAATAGCTCCTCGCACGAGTCTCCAATGAGATAACGGTGATGGTCCATACTAAGATCTGCACCAGAAGATGCAGAGTGTAGTATGAGCACCAATTGCAAAGCAACCGGTACCTAGTAGGTATCATAGGTCGACTGGGAACATATACGATAAAAGAGCAGTAATAAGTAGAATAGAAAACAACTAGTCATAGAAGGTAATGAAGAGGTACACAGAAGCTAGTACAGAAGGAATACAAATAGGAACAATATATATGGCTAGCTAAAAGAATACACATCACAGGCGAAAGAAAGAAATACATACCCTGGATCCTCACAACAATAAGTATACAAAGAAGAGTTTAGAAAATAGGCGGTATGCTGGTAACCTCAACGAAGAGAGAAGGAGAGGAAGAAAATAGTAAACATGTTCAAATACAATGAACGATAACCCAACTAAGCATGCAACCTCAAGTCAAGAATTCAACAACTGGAAGTCCAAGTTTAACCTTAACAATATCAAAAGTTATAAGAACCACAATAGGAACTAATAGAGAGAAGTAGTAATTGACGTGACGCTAATTTACGTCACTTTCGACTCCTTTTTACTAAGAACAATCGTACGTTTTCAAGCAACCGTTGTTGTTTTTGATGTTTTTATGTTGTATTTGTAGGAAATGGAAACAAACACGGAAACGGAAGGAAATACGAGAAAAAGAGGATTCTGCCTAAGAGTGACGGCCTGAGTGACGGCCCGTCACACATGTGACGGTCCGTCACAGTGACCGTCAACTTAAGGCAGTGGTGCTGCCTAGCAGTGACGGTCCAGGCGACGGTCCGTCACTACCTTGACGGTCCGTCAAGCCTGGCCGTCAAGCTTAGGCAGTGGCGCGTCAACGGTTGTCCGTGTTTAGGACTCCTAACCCATTTTGGATTTGGTTTCTTTGACTCCTATAAATACCCTATGATAGGTTTATGTTACATATCATTCACCCAGTAGTTTAAAACACGTTTTAGTTATTTTTGAGATCAAACAACACGGTTCATTTGTATTGAACTCATGTTCTTGATTCGTTCGTGAGTTCTTGGTATTTCTTGTTCTTGGATATTGGAAGATTGATTGTTTCATTATATTGTAAGACTTTTCTTCCCTTTATTATGAATACAACTATTTTCTCTTCTTTTTCGAGCATGAGTAACTAAAACTCCCGCAACTAGGGTTGTGGGAGCCATGGCAAACGTAGCGATTTAGATTCCGGGTAGCGTTGGGTTCAATTTACATGTAGTCACGTTGTTAATCATACTTTATGTCACGTTTTCTAGTGGTTGCAAACATTAGAACATGCCTAAGTTTAATTTGCTTGAGTAAAGAGATTAAAACCGGGAAAACTTGATTAACAACAAGGATTCGAGACTACTAACTCTCGTCTAATGATTAATGCCGTAACTGGATTAAGCTACTTGATGTTAGGATTGAAAGCTAAAAAGCACATCTTTTCGATGTCGAGAGAATAGAAAAGGAAATTTGTTTATTTGGTCGAGAGACGTTTAGACGATACAATTGACGCAATCACATCGTGACACGCATATAGAAAGAACCCGGTTAAGCCTAGAATCGACATTGTTACAACGCCATGGTGAACTCATCCCTAGTTCATTCTCTCCTACTGATTATTCTCTTACATTATTGTTGCTTTTGTTCACGTTGATTACAAAATCCCCCTTTTTATTTATTGGAAACGATTGACAACTAGTCACATAATTCACTAAAGTCTTAATCTTCACCATATTCTCTGTGGGATTCGACCCCAACCTTTGTTTGGGTTCTTTACTTGACAACGATCGCTTACGCTTCTTTAATTAGAAGTGTAGTTTGAGCGTTATCAAAAAGTGGCGCCGCTGCCGGGGAGTACGGTTTTTGATTAAGTCTGGTGTGTTTAGTTGACTTTTAGTCATAATTTCCTGCTTTTATTTTTGTTTGTTGTTTTTGTTTTTGGACAGGGTACAGGTTGTGCATGCCAAGTACCCGAGGTTCGGGGGAACAAATTCTACCTTACGACCCCGAACTTGCGAGAACATTGAGGCGGAATATGGCCGCACCATTAGACGCAGCAAGGATCGCTGCAGAACTGCAGGCCCAACAAAATTTGAATGCTGGTGGTCTGCAGGATGATGTGGTACGGAATGATGAGGATCTCGATTTAGATGGAGCTGGCGCTACGGGCGCCATTATTATTCCACCGCTACCGCCCGGAGCCAAGTTCAACATCACTAGCACGATGATCTAGCTGTTGAACTTGAGAGGAGTGTTCCGCGGTGTTGCTGGTGACGATGCAAATCAGCACTTGATGAATTTCGTGGGCATCTGCAAATCGTTCGAATTGCCAGGAGTGAGTCAGACAGCGATCAGGCTCAGGTTGTTTCCGTTGTTCTGTCTGATGAGGCAGCTTTGTGGTTAACAGAATTGACCCCCGACTCTATCGCAACGTGGGGAGAGTTTAGAGGAGCTTTCCTAGAAAGGTTCTTTCCTCCCTCTCGGATGATACAGTTGAGGGACGAGATTAGCAACTTCAGGCAGCAACCGCACGAAGCACTGCACGAGACTTGGTTGCGATTTAAGAAGAAGCTGACACAGTGCCCCAACCATCAGCTGAACAACGAATTCTTGATGCAGACATTCTACAGGGCACTAAATTCGGCTACCAAGCCTACATTGGATAACGCAGCAGGTGGAGCGTTTATGGGTCGCACTTTTGCCGACGCCACAACTATTTTAGACAGGCTGACCAAGACCAACAGGGCCTGGCACACACGAGATTCAGAGGTTGCAGCTAGCACCTATACAGTTGGTATGTCAGTTGAGCAGCGTAGGAAAGAGGAGGAGCGCGACCAAGACATGGCGCACCTGAAAACGCAGTTGGATCTCCTGACAAGGCACTTGACGTCAGGAAGTATAGAGAAGGTACAAGCTGTGGGTTCCCAAGGTATAAAGACTAAGGAGGCCAATTACTTGGGGGGTTTCAAGGCCAATGGGCAGGGAAACCAAGGTCGGAACTATCAGCGAGACAACCACTATGAGAAAAGTGGCTACAAAGAGCGCGACCAAGGAAACTGGAGGAACAACACCGATAGAGGTGGGTTGTATATACCACCTGGCAATCGGGACAAAACTGGCAGCGAGGCTGAGACGTCCAAACTTGAGAACATGATGGCGAAGATGCTGCTTAAGGTGGAATCGACTGACTCTGGAGTAAAGGCAATGCGGAATGAGTTATCAACTTTGAGTCAGGTAGTGGAGTCACACTCAACCGCGATTAAATAACTAGAGCAGCAAGTGGGTCACATCTCAGCATCTCTAAACCCAAGGAAGATAGGTACCTTGACGAGCGACACCATCCAAAATCCGCGGAATGATGCAAGCTCTATGGCGATCACCACAAGAAGCGGAAAAATATTATCGGAATCACATCCGGTAACACAAACTCAAGGTGATGTCGCGGATGAGGAAGAGGCGGTGGAGGAGGAAACTCCAAAGCCCGCAGATAAAAGAAAGGAAGCTGAAAAGCTTCCAACTATGATGCCTCGACCACCACCTCCGTTCCCACAGCGTTTGAAGAAGAAAGCTGACGATGGTAAGTTCCTGAACTTCATGACCATGTTGAAAGAGATTTCAATAAATATACCATTGGTGGAAGCGCTGGAACAAATGCCCGGTTATTCCAAGTTCATGAAGGACTTGATTACAAAGAAGAGGTCGATGAGTTTTGAACCGGAAGACAACCTCCATCACTGCAGCGCTATCTCTTCAAGGTCGTTAGTTGAAAAGAAGGATGATCCAGGTGCGTTCACTGTTCCATGTACTATCGGGAAGCTCAACTTCGGAAGAGCTATGTGTGATCTTGGTGCTAGTATCAATTTGATGCCGCTAGCAGTGTATAACAAATTGGGTTTGGGAACTCCTAAACCAACGTCCATGAGAGTGATGATGGCTGACCGTTCGGTAAAGCGACCCGTAGGGATATTGTCTGATGTGCTAGTAAAGATCGGCAAGCTCATCTTCCCAGCTGACTTTGTGATCTTGGATTGCGAAGTAGATTTCGAAGTTCCCATCATCTTGGGACGACCATTGCTAGCCACAGCAAGAGCCTTGGTTGACATGGAGAAAAACGAACTGACCTTCAGGCTCAACAATGAAATGGTCAAGTTCAATGTGTCCAGAGTAATGAAGCAACCAAGTGACATGAGGGTGGTCGCGGTCATCAATGCTATTGAGGAAGTCCCTGCGGATGTGTATCTTGAGGAGAAGTGTTTGGTCGAGACTCTAGCTGTTGTAAGAAGTATGGTGCGAGAGCGTAAACATGTAGAGGAAGGCGGTGAAATTAAATCTAGAAAACGAAAACACCGCAAGAGAATCTGCAAAGAAAGAGCGAAGAAGTTGTCGCGACTAGCGATGGAGCCCAAAGAGGAAGCTGGAATGCCACACTCCATCGAGTTTTCCTGTTTTGGAGACCCTGGCGGTCTCCAACAACGTTCCACAATCTGAGTCATATCGACTTCTCAGGTATTCCTTTATTCTCACAATTTTTAGCTTTCATATCTATGCATTGGGGACAATGCATGAGTCTAAGTTGAGGGTGTGGGGAAACCTGTGAGTCACCACCGAGGGTTTTTGTTGCCGTGTTTCTTTTCCCTCCGGTGTGCTATCTAGTAGAACCGGCATGTTTAGGTTGTTATTTTTAATTTTTTTTTAGTGTCTATTAGCAAGCATGCGTTGTTCTTGTCTAAAAACGAGGCCCCTTAAAAATTTTCTGGTTTTAAGCTTATGTTGAAACAATTGACTGTCTGGATCCTTGTATGTCATTGTGTGATCATGAGTAGAATGAGTATGCTTAAGCCGAGCGGTTGTTTGATAGTTGGTAGCGATATAGTTTCTTAGTGCCAAGAGCGTGTGAGATTATTGTCATAAATTCTTACTCTGTGCATGCATCTAGAACTTGCCCGGTCTATTTTGTTAAGTTCGAAGTTTTGTTGCTTAGGAAAGGATCACAGGCCCTTTTTGCGTGCAGTCCACTTAACCTAAAAGACCGTCCAAATATGAATAATCCTTTGATCCCTATTTGAGCCATAATTGACCTTGTTCTTTCAATAACCTGTCACCGTTCCTGTTTAACTTTGAATCCCTATTTTGGCCCTGGTCCTTCCTTGGACACCGTTCACCTCAACGCAGGCAATCAGCCTAAGTTGAGGGTGGCTACTATAGAGGTAAACCCTGTTTTGGCCCTGGTCCGCCCTTGGACATTGTGCACCTCAACGCAGGCAATCAGCTTAAGTTTAGGGTGGCTACTACAGAGGTGAATGATAAGAAAAAGAGGATGGAGATGGTTGGTTGTGAATAGAATGAAAAGTCCGGGTGTGTGCCTAAGAAAAAAAAAAGAGATGAAAAAGATCGAAAAAGAAATAAAAAGAATTGTCAAAATAAAGAGGCCGCACCTGTAGCTAGAGAGAAGGAAATAAAAAGGCGAATAAGGATGGACAAAGTAAAGTATGTGGTTAGAAGACATCGGTAGTTCCAAGGAGGGCTTAGTCACTAACCCCTAAATGTATCCTACCTGCACCCGAAGCCTCATTACAAGCCTAAACAAGTCCTGTAGTGATCCTGAGCGGCTTTCTGAAGAACCGAAATAGAATAGTAAGGGCA
>QJPP01005931.1:0-48775 GCA_003996215.1 Jaltomata sinuosa | reverse complement strand
CTTGATCTTAAGATTAAAAAAAATGGAGGCTTGATCTTGGAGCTTGTGACTTTGAGCTTGAAGGAGTTATTTTCCTCATTTGGTAGATGAATGAGGAACAATGAAAGACTTAGTAATAAGAGTAGAAACCCTACTAAAAGTGGACAAAATTACATCACTTATGATTTAAAAGGGTGGGTAATTATAGAAATACCCTTGGGATTTAATTAAGAAAAACTGATAAAAAGACTCGGCTTTAAAGACCATGAGTTAGTCTACAGACCGTCAACTGAAATAACAAACCGTCAATTGGTCTGTGGTTCTAGGGTCCACTTCTGAGAGCTTGCTGGAACTCAACTCCACGAGTCACTCTATGGTCCGTGATCTCTGGGAACTTTAAAATTTCACAGAAATCAGGTTTAATAGATGAATCAAATTCTAGGGTGTTACAACAACGCCTCGAATGCAAGCAAGCCAAGTCCAAAGCATGGCCCCAAGGTATATACACACCTCTTCCCACCCCTCTTGGTCCTTGGATGAACATTTCTATGGACTTTATGTTGGGCCTTCCAAGAACCAAAAGAAGGCATGATAGTATGTTTGTGGTAGTGGATAGATTCTCTAAAATGTCTCATTTTATCCCATTCCATAAATGTGATGATGCATCCCATTTTGCATCTTTGTTTGTGATTCATGGAGTAGCTCACACTATTGTTAGTGGTACGGACTCAAAGTTTCTTAGTTATTTTTGTACAAAACTCATGTTTTCTAATTCTTGTCATCCTCAATTCGATGGTCAAACTAAAGTAGTCAATAGGAATCTTGGGAGCATGATACCTTGCATGATTACAGGATCTCCAACTTCTTTGGAGGACCATTTACCTTTGATTGAATTTTCATACAAACGGTCTCTTCACTCCTCTGTTGGCATGACTACATTTGAAGTATGTTATGGGTTCAATCCATTGATTACTTTATCCTTAACCCTTTTATATAGTGATGTTTTTGTGAGCTTAGATGCAAAGTGAAGGTCAAACAAGATGGTAAAGATTCACATAAAGATTAGCGAAGCCATGGAAAAGAGTAACTTCTAGATGGCTCTCTAACAAAATCATGGAAGAAAGAAAGTGATTTTTCAATGCAATCATTGGGATTGGGTTAACTTTTGGAAGGAAAGATTCCTACAACTCCACAAAGGGAAGTTGAGTCCAAGGGGTGATGGCCCATTCCAAGTGCTTGAAAGGATCAATGACAATGCCTACAAGATTAATCTACAATGTGAGTATAATGTTCACAATGTGTTTAATGTAAGTGTTCTATCTTCTTGTGTTATAGGTGAAGCTATGGATTCGAGGATGCATCCTTTTCAATAAGGGTAGGATGATATGATATCACCGGCACAATCCATACAAGGCCATTCAGTTGGAGCCAAGTTAAAGAACTCCATGCCCTACGAGCTCTATTCATGAAGAAAGAGGCTTTGTAGATCATTGAGGAGCATTGATCAAGGATTTATAACTTATGGATGATCGGGTGGGATAAAGAAGAGGATGATAGAGATTTTTCCCAGAAGTGCGACCAGGGTGCATTGGGAACTTCCACTGGTCCGACCAACACATCCAAAAGCACCCTAAGGTGCGACCAAAGTGCATTGGACACTTCCTCTAGTGCGACCAGCACCTCCAAATGCACCAGAACCATCATGGTCCAAATTTAGTGTCTTCCAAGGTAAATTTTGTGCCTTTAATTTTACAAGGCAAACACTATAAATATTACATTCCTTAGTTTATTCCATTTCTTCGATTTCATGAATTGATGAATTGCTTTGAAAACTTCTAGTTGCTAATTTAGCTTGTAGTCCTTGGGTGGATTTCCCAATATTGTTACTCTAGTTGTAGAAATCTATTTGGTGTATTCCTAATAGTCTATTGGTTGTATTCCTAATAGGTAGTTGAGTGATTAAGGGTGGATTCCATTGATTGCTTGTTAACTTCTTTTGCTTTATTAATCATATAGAGTCTTCCATTTGTGGGTTCATTTGGTTTCTCTTTTGTTTGATTGAGTTGAATTATTGTTGGTTGATTAGGTTCAATTGATAGGTGAGGGTATAAAGTCCCTTATTGCCCATAAACTTGGTTAATTAGCTTTAATTGGCATATCTTTTGTTTATTTTATTTCCACATTTGGATTTCGATTAGTCTCCCTAATAGAGATCTTATCACAAGGGGCTAGATTCCCCACCTCCAAATTTATTCCAATAACTAGATATTAAACTAACTCAATCAACCAAGGAAACAAAATGAATTGCACAAGTGGGAGACCTTCTATTAATTAAGAAAAAGAAGTTAACTAACAATTAAGAGAGTTCAGCCTAATCACTCACTAATTCCTTAAGGGAATTTCACTAAGCACAATAATTTCAGAGTATTTGATATACAATATAAACTAGTGTTCAAAATGATGAAAACCTACTAATTATACTAAGAAATAAGAAGATACTATATGTGATATTTTTGCCCTAGTAAAGGCCTTCTTTGGTTCCCTTGTTTTGGGTATTCTAAAATTCCTCCCTCAGCCTCACTCCAATGGATCACCCAAATATTGTATGCTTTCCTTTGTTATTCTTCAAGCTTTTCCAATGCTTACTTTTTCATGAACATTGCTTGTAGGTGGAGGAGCTCTTTATCTTGACTCTGTCTAAATGGTCTTGAGGGATATGTGCCAGCCAAGCTAGTATCATCCATGCCATCCAAGCTAGTATTACAATCAAAGGACAATTATGGCTTTCAAAGATGGGTATCATATTGTAGATGATGAAGAGAATGGTGAAGAGAGTGGGGAGGATGATCCCAAAGGTGATGATGATGAGACACCTTTTGAGGGTTGATGAGGATAAGTTAGAGGAGTAGATTAATCTTGCGTGTCTAATGAATAGAGGATCACCTCCAGTGTGTGATGATTATGATGATAAGCCATTGCAAGTGAATTTGAACTTATCATGTATTGTGAGGCGAATCATGGGAGCTATTCTAAAGAGGAACTTAATCAACGAGAGAATTTGTTTCACACTAGGTGCAAGATTATGGATAAGGTTTGTGCTTTGATCATTGATAGTGGGTGTAGCAAAAATTTTGTGAATGACACATTGGTGGAACGAGTGCAAATTCATACAAAGAAGAAAACTAATCCTTAGAAGCTCTAATGGATCAACGAAAGTGGTGGAATGAAGGTCCTAAAGAAAGTAAGTATCAAATTTAGCAGTAGTAAATACCAAGATGAAGTCCTCTGTAATGTTGTACCTATGATAGTTTGTCACATGTTGCTTGGAAGACCTTGATAATTTGATAGGTATGTGATACACCATGGTAGGTCTAATAAGTACTCCTTTGTATTGGGACGAAAACATGGTGTTCCTCCATTGACCCCTTGCCAAGTAAGTGAAGATAACCAGATCATGAAGGAAATCCTGGAGAAAATGTGAATGGTGGAGGATGATAGGATCTCGATTATGGAGACTAATTTAATGCCAAAAGCGAAATTGAAATAAGTAAAATCTATGCAAATTAACACTAAGAAATTGCAATTATGGGCAACAAGGGACTCTATACCCTCACCTCCCAAATGATTAAGACAATTATATGATAATATAACTTAATCAAACAAAAGAGACCCAAATAAATCAACAAATGGATGACTCTATATGATTAATCAGGCAAATAAAGTTAACAAGGAATCAAAAGAATCCACTCCTAATCACTCAACCTAAACTATTAGGAATCCACCCAATAGATTTAACTAGACTAGATTAACTAATTGGGAATCCACAAAAGACTACAAGCTAAATTAGCAATTACAAGCTTTCAAAAGAATTCGTCAACATTCAACATAATCTATGGAGTGGAAATGACTAAGGCATCCATTTATAGTGTTTGACTTGTACAATTAAAGGACCAAAAGTACCTTGTAAGACTTCAAATTTGGCCCATGAAAGGGCACCTACACTGGGATGTGCTAAACGCACCCTGGGACCTGCTGGTCACACATAGTTTCGCACATCAGGGCAGTTTCACTTGTGCCAGCATGAGCTAAAAACACCCTGAGACTTACTAGTCACACATGGCTTTGCACATCTCTCTAGAAGAAGTCATCTTCTTCGTGGTGTCTTCTCCCTCGTACTTCCAAGCAATCATCAAAATGTGGAATTTCTTTAATTAGAGTGTAATGAGGTTCTTCAAAGTTCCCTTTATCCAAGGGTTAGTGTGGCTTGGATACTCTTTTCTAGATCTTGAAGTGTAAGTCTAGCATGAACGTCGTCAAGCAATATCATATCATCCTCCCATTCTTGAAAATAATTCATCCTTGAATCTAAGCCTTACAAAAACATAGAAAGGACAAACCACCAAAAATTCCTCAAAGTTTGAGGGTTAGCACATGGGTTAGGACAAACAGTAGTATGCTAAAGAGGAACATTCTCAAGATACAACCAAGCATTCCCTATTGCAATGACAAAGTAGTCAACATATAGAGTACAAGGGAATTGGTTTTTTCAACCCATCATGAAGATAACACCCATGAAAGGAGGGTACCACTTTAAAATCAGGTAACTATGAAGGGTCTCCATGGTCAAAGGGATATATGACCCACTCAACTTGGTCACACACACAATGGTATAACCCAAAGCCATGCCTACTCCTTTTACATGCAATTTTAAAACAATAATTAACATTATCAAATGCAAAGTTGTAGTAGAAAAAGGAGTTTAGCACTCTAGTTTCATCCATGGGTTTTCCATAAGCAAAAATGCTATCAAGATGAAGAAATGTATCAAAAAAATCATAACAAGATGGAACACCCAAGGATAAAGAGATGATATTCGAATATACTTCACCTTCTATTTTCTAATGATTAAAACTCACATATGATGTATACTCAACAACACTCATGAACATCATCATATGCAAGAACGAAGTAAGAATAGGTAACACGATTACTAGTGTTAATCATGGTGTCCTCATATGCGAGCTAACATTTAGGCATACACATATTCTCATAAATTTGGACACATGAAAATGACTTGCGATTCATCATACAAATGTCACCTATTCTTTTCAAACAACTTCTCAAAGGTAGGGTATCTTTCAATAGAGGCTTTCTTGGAGAGGGAATGAGGGACCTAGGAGTAACACATTTATTCAAATACATGTGGTCCTTCCAAGAAGTTAGGTACCCTCAAGTCAATAACTCAAGCATGCTTTCAAGAGTCAAACCTAGAACTTCAAGTTGTTTACCCATATGAAGGTAACAAGAAGTTGGCATCATAATCTTGGTACTAAATGTACCATATGGAATCTTGCACTTGCAAAAAATAGAGTTGGCATCCAAAACATGGATGCCGTTGCAATTCAAGCACATTGGCATCAAACAAAGATGTAAGATGCGAGACATTAATATGTTCATTGTATGCATATAGGAATGTAATTTTGAAAGTATACCTACCATAACATAAATGTTATCATATCTCCAAGGGTCACTTAGAATCTAAGTAAATGGGTACATACCTTGGGCTTGAGGTGCAGGCTTTGCTTACTTGTGTCCCAATCATAGCTCTCATGGTATTTCTATCTCACACATCATCTTGGACCAATAGTATTGGTCCTTTCTTTTCTCTCTCAAGTTGGAATCCTTATAGTTGGATCCCATGCTACTTGACATTCCATCTTTGTGAGGCAAACTTTTAGGAACCTCATTGGAAAGTAATCCCTTATCAACCTTCAAAAGAGAAGAGTTTGCACTAGGAAAAATTCTAGTAACTTGGTTAGCATGCATTTCATGATCCATGTTTATGAGTCCCACTAAGGAATGTTTCCCATTAATGCTTTTCAAACTTTACTTGGCTCTCCATTAACACACAAGTCATCTTCCTCATGAGCCAAGTTCTTATCCTTCTGCATAAGCAACACTTCTCTCTAATTTTTCTTAATTCCTTCCCTCTGCATTACTTCCCAAAGTTCTTTGATAATTCAATAACCTTCACTCACATGATTGGGTGTCAAAGGTGCAACGATAAACTTATGTCCTCTAAATATAAATGAGTACTTATTAGACCTCTAATGATGTTGCACATCCCTATCAAATTGCCACGGCCTACAAAGCAACATATGACATTCTAGCATGGGTATAATATCACATAGAATCTAATCATAATACTTGTCAATGCAAAACTTTATGGTTACTTGCTTGGTAACCTTAATTTCACCATTCTCATTGATCAATTGTAACTTGTAGGTGGTAGGATGCTTCTTGCAAGAAAGTTGAATTCGTTCAACCAAAGTCTAACTCACAACATTAGTACAACTCACACTATCAAATAATTAGAACACATACCTTATCCATGACCTTGCAACGGGCATGGTACAAGTTCTCTCTTTGCTCAAGTTCTTCTTTAGCAAGGGCTTCTGTGATTCATCTCATGATACTCAATAAATTCACATTCACTTGCAAAGTCTCAACATTAATATCCAAGGCCTCTTCCTCTTGCCTAACCCTAGGCTTACCATCTTCACACTCTAGGCTCTATCCTCTTCTCAAGAGATAACAAAAATTCACATTTTCCTCCAACTTCTATTCATCACAACCCAATGGTTCTCTTCATCAATCTCATCTTTCTTTCTCTTCTCCTCACACTTCTCATCATCATTCATAGAATATCCATCAAGCAAGGCCATAATTGGTCTTCTATTAGGACACTAACTGGCAATGTATCCTCTACCTTGAAATCTATAGCATTGAATTGTAGAAGGACGAGGAAAGTTAGGTTTAACAAGATTACCTCTTTTATCTTTATCATCCCCTTATACTTTGTAGTAGGCTTTAGCTTTTATAGCTTTATCACTACCTTTGGAGGGCTCTTGGATAGATGAAAACTTTTACTTCTCTTCACTCTTGCTTCATGATGATGTTGAAGTACTCTTGGCCGTGTATGCTTTATCTTCTTTCAAGTCGACCTCAACCCTAGAGGCATCATGATAAGCTTCTTCCAAGCTAGCATAGTGTTAAAGTATCATCGACTTTGAGATGTCTTGCCTAAAGTTAGTAACAAACTGTATCATCGTGTTTAGTATAGGGTCATCAATCTTGGACTTCATTCTCAAACTTAAAAACTCATCATAATACTCCTTAACACTATTGGTACCTTATCAAAGAATGTACAACTTCTTGTTGATATTTATGTATTACATAACTTAAATCCATAAGAGCTAGCAACTTTTTCCATGTAGGCAAGTCATGAATGAGATCTCAGGCTCGTTCTCTCACTTTGGAATCCCACCATATGGATGCATATCCCTCAAATTGATTAATGGTATATTTGGCTTTCAAGGCTTCCGAAATGTTATTGGTAAGGAAGATCCTTTTACTTTGCAGTTTCCATTCAAGAAACCCTTCTGAATTGCTATTACCCTTTAACCTTGGAAGATTAATCTTGATGTTGTTCAAGCCTCTGTCTTGGTCACCACGGTCTCCTTGATGACCACCATAACTATAATCATAGCAACAACCATATCTATCACCTCGGTTACCATAATGGTCACTATTTTTAACATCATACCAATCACCTTGATCTCCATTCCCTTGCCATCTTGAACCTTGGTTTTAACCATAACCTCTGGGTTGTACTCTTTATCTTGATGCACCATAACCTTGTTGTAAACCACGTTGAGGTCCGTCCCAATATCTTTTAGCATATGCTTCCTCATACATCTCTTCATAGAGTGGGTTGTGGTGGCTATCTTGATAAGGCTCTTTGTTTTGGTTATGTGGTACATGCAAGTTAGCAAGTCTTACATTTTCGAGAAGATCTTGATTTTGCTTTGCTACAAAAAGGCATTCCTCTTGTAGTGGTTAGTTTTATTGGTGATTTGGATAAGGAGGTGTTTGTCTTATATTGTTTTGAATGTTAGACGTTTGGATAGGTGGTTTTTTTGTTATCTGGGGTATGGTTTTGAGTGACTTGGGGGTAGGATAACTCGTGTGCTTTCCCCAAAGTAATTGTCATTGAGGAATTTATATTCCTATTTTCTCGTAACCCTTGAGTAGTATGAGGTGAGTCCTCCCGATTAGGACTCTATACATTCACCATCCTAACCCTAATTTGATCTATCCTCCCATTCATCTCCACTAATTTCCTTGTTATTGAGGAAAAGGCCGCCTCAACACTAAAGGAACTCTCCCCTTCAAGTGCACAATCAATTTCTTTAGACATTTGTACGTACAAGATTCAACAAATGATATTAGTAGTAATGTTCCTCACATCTCTCGTATGTGAATCCTTAGCTTATATACGAAACTTCATCCCCAAATTGACAGTGAACTTCCTTTGCGAAACCAAGTCAGAAGGTCACCTATCAATTGTGAAGGAATGGGTTATTGTTACTCATGGAAGAAAGAAAGTGATTTTTCAACCCAATGATTGGGATTGGGTTAACTTTTGGAAGGAAAGATTCCCACAACTCCGCAAAGGGAAGTTGAGTCTAAGGGGTGATGGCCCATTCCAAGTGCTTGAAAGAATCAATGATAATGCCTACAAGATTAATCTACCATGTGAGTATAATGTTCACAATGTGTTCAACGTAAGTGATCTATCTTCTTGTGTTGTAGGTGAAGCTATGGATTTGAGGATGAATCCTTTTCAATAAGGGGAGGATGATATGATATCACCCGCATAACCCCTACAAGGCCATTCACTTGGAGCCAAGTTAAAGAACTACATGCCCTATGAGTTCTATTCATGAATAAAGAGGCTTTGTAGATCATTGAGGAGAGTCGATTAAGGATTTATAACTTATGGATGATCTTATGGGATGAAGAAGAGGATGATAGATATTTTGCCTAAAGGTGAGACCAGGGTGCATTGGGAACTTCCACTGGTCCTACCAGCATCTCCAAATGCACCCCAAGGTGCTACCAAAGTGCGTTGGGCACTTCACCTAGTGCGACCAGCACCTCCAAATGCACTAGACATGTCATGGGCCAAATTTAGGGTCTTCCAAGGTAACCTTTGGGCCTTTAATTGTACAAGGAAAATACTATAAATACATTCCTTAGTTTATTCCATTCCTTAGATTTTGATAAATTGATGAATTGCTTTGAAAGCTTCTAGTTGCTAATTTAGCTTGTAGTCATTGGGTGGATTTCCCAATTTTGTTACTCTAGTTGTAGAAATATATTTGGCGGATTCCTAATAGTCTATTGGTTGGATTCCTAATAGGTAGCTGAGTGATTAAGGATGTATTTTGTTGATTGCTTGTTAACTTCTTTTGCTTGATTAATCATATAGTGTCATCCATTTTGGGTTCATTAGGTTTCTCTTTTGTTTGATTTAGTTGAATTATTGTTGGTTGATTAGTTTCAATTGAGAGGTGAGAGTATAAAGTCCCTTGATGCCCATAAAATTGGTTAATTAGCTTTAATTCGCATATCTTTTGTTTATTTTATTTCCGCATTTGGATTTTTATTAGTCTCCCTAATCGAGATCTTATCACTAGGGGCTAGAATCCTCAACTCCAAATTTATTCCAATAACTAGATATTAAACTAACTCAATCAACCAAGGAAATAAAATAAACTACACAAGTGGGAGACCTTCTATTGATTAAGCAAAAGAAGTTAACTAACAATTAAGAGAGTTCACCCTAATCACTCACTAATTCCTTAAGGGAATTTCACTAAGCACTACAATTTAAGAGTATTTGATATACAATATAAACTAGTGTTAAAAATTATGAAAAACTACTACTTATACTAAGAAATAAGAAGACACTATCTACTACAATTTTGCCCTAGTAAAGGCCTTGTTGTAGGAATTCTAGAATTCCTCCCTCCGCCTCACTCCAATGCATCACCCACACATTGTATGCTTTCCTTTGGTATTCTTCAAGATTTTCAAATGCTTAATTTTTCATGAACATCGCTTGTAGGTCTTGGAGATCTTTAGCTTGACTCTGTCTAAAATGTCTTGAAGGATAAGTTCAATCCAAGCTAGTATCATCCATGCTATCCAAGCTAGTATCACAATCAAAGGAAAATTATGGCTTTCAAAGATGGGTATGAAATTGTAGATGATGAAGAGTATAGTGAAAATAGTGGGGAGGATGATCCCAAAGGTGATGATGATGAGACACCTTTGGAGGGTTGATGAGGATAAGTTAGAGGAGCAGATTAATCTTGCGTGTCTAATGAATAGAGGATCACCTCCAGTGTGTGATGATGATGATTATAAGCCATTGCAAATTAATGTGAACTTATCATGTGTTGTGAGGTGAATCATAGGAGCTATTCTAAAGAGTAACTTAATAAATGAGAGAATTTGTTTCACACTAGGCGCAAGATTATGGATAAGGTTTGTGCTTTGATCATTGATAGTGGGAGTTGCAGAAATTTTGTGAGTGAAAAATTGGTGGAACGAGAGCAACTTCCTACAAAGAAGCATCCTAATCCTTACAAGCTCCAATGGATCAATGAAAGTGGTAGAATGAAGGTCCTCAAGAAAGTAAGTATTAAATTTAGCATTGGTAGATACCAAGATAAAGTCCTTTGTAATATTGTACCTATGATAGTTAGTCACATGTTGCTTAGAAGACCTTGATAATTTGATAGGGATGTGATACACCATGGTAGGTCTAATAAGTACTCCTTTGTATTTGAGAGACGAAAACATGTTCTTGCTCCATTGACCCCTTTTCAAGTAAGTGAAGATAACCATATCTTGAAGGAAGTCCAGGAGAAAATGTGAATGGTGGAGGATGATAGGATCTCGATTATGGAGACTAATTTAATGCCAAAAGCAAAATTGAAATAAATAAAAAATATGCAGATTAACACTATGATATTGCAATTATTTGCAACAAGGGACTCTATACCATCACCTCCCAATTGATTACAACAACAAAATGATAATCTAACTCAATCAAACAAAACAAACCCAAATAAATCGACAAATGGATGACTCTATATGATTAATCAAGCAAACTAAGTTAACAAGAAATCAAGAGAATCCACTCCTAATCACTCAACCTAAACTATTAGGAATCCACCCAATAGATTTAGCTACACTAGATTAACTAATTCGGAATCCACAAAAGACTACAAGCTAAATTAGCAACTACAAGCTTTCAAAAGAATTCATCAACATTCAACATAATCTATGGAGTGGAAATACTAAGGCATCCATTTATAGTGTTTGCCTTGCACAATTAAAGGCCCAAAAGTACCTTGTAAGACTTCAAATTTGGCCCATGAAAGGGAACCTACATTGGGATGTACTAAATGCACCCTGGGAGTTGCTGGTCACACATCAGGGCAGTTTCATATGTGCCAGCATGAGCTAAACACACCCTGAGACTTGCTGGTCGCACATGGCTTTGCACATCTCTCTGGCAGCAGTCATCTTCTTCGTGTTGTCTTCTCCTTCTTACTTCCAAGAAATCATCCAAATGTAGAATTGCTTTATTTAGAGTGTAATGATGTTCTTCCAAGTTCCCTTTCTCCAAGGGTGAG
The DNA here is from genome assembly GCA_003996215.1 of Jaltomata sinuosa. Classification (NCBI taxonomy): domain Eukaryota; kingdom Viridiplantae; phylum Streptophyta; class Magnoliopsida; order Solanales; family Solanaceae; genus Jaltomata; species Jaltomata sinuosa. The sequence continues at coordinate 37,244 of QJPP01005931.1, read as the reverse complement.
TGTGGCTTGGATTCTCTTGTCTAGACCTTGAAGTGTAAATCTAGCATGAACATTGCCGAGAAATATTGTATCATCCTCCCATTCTAGAAAATAATTCATCCTTAAATCTAAGCCTTACAAAAAAATAGGAAGGACAAACCACCACAAATTCCTCATAGTTTGAGGGTTAGCACATGGGTTAGGACAAGCAGTAGTATTGATGTGCCGGGATTCTACGGCACATTTGATGCCTTTAACAAGAATACTCGCAAGTTTTCAAGAAACTTTTGTGGTTTTTGATGTTTTATTGTTATATTTGAAGGGAATGGAGCTAGAGATGGAAACGGAAGAAAAAATGTTCAAAAACCTCAACTGGTTAAGCCTGACGGCTGGCATGACTGACCTTCACACCTGTGACTGGCCGTCAGCCATGCCGTCAGAACGAGACAGCAAGTTCATCGAGCACTGCCTAGGAGTGACAGCCCATCTGACGGCCCGTCACTGGCCTGACGGACCGTCACACAGGCCACCAAGATAAAACAGAAAACATTGTAAGTCGTCACTAGGCGGATGACTTACCAAAATTTACTAGCAAGTCATCACAGGCCCAACGACTTACCAGAATATACATGTAAGTCATCGAGCAGGTGACGACTTACCTGAAAATTTGTCATAAAATACATATAAAGCTATAAGACATCACCTGCTGGATGACTTACCTGAAGATTTGCCTGGGAGCTCACTATTTAGCTGTGACGGCTCAAGTGACTTACCGTCTGGCGACCCATTAGGCGAAGCGGGATTCCGAAAATTCTATTTTTGAACTTTATTTCTTGGACTACTATAAATACCATGTGTTAGGGTTATTTTACTATTCATTACCCAAGATTTATAGAGACTATTTTGAGAGACTTTTTGAGAGGAAAAATATGACATACACGTTTCTTTCTTCTTCCTTGATTACTCTTGGGATTTTTGGCTTCTTGTTCTTGGATAATTGAAGGAAATTTCATACTATTTGTAAGAATCCTTCTCTTATTATGAATATTATTTTCTTCTATTTTTTTAATAGCATGAGTAGCTAATTTCTCACAACTAGGGTTGTGGGAGCCATGGCAAAAGTAACAATATATATTCCGGGTAGCGTAGGGTTCAATTTATATATTGTCACATTGTTAATCATTCATTATTTATGTTTTCTAATGGTTGCAAACATTAGAACATACCTAGGTTTGATTTGCTTGAACAAAGAGATTAAAACCAAAAAAATTGATTAACTACGAGGATTCGAGACTACCAACTCTCATCTTATGATTAATGTTGTAACTAGATTAATCTACTTGATATTTAGGATTGAAATAAGAAAGTTCACCTTTTCAAGTTCGAGAGAATTGAAAAGGAAATTCATCTATTTGGTTGAGAAATATTTAGATGATACCATTAATTCAATCACATCGTGATATACATATAGAAAGAACCCGGTTAAGCTTTGAGTTGAAATTGTTACGACGCCATGGTGAACACTTCCCTAGTTCACCTTTTCTACTGAATTTTACTCATTAAAACTTGCAATTTGTTATTTGAAACAATCAAACTTTGATCCATACAAACCCCCCATTTACCGGAAACTATTGATTATTAATCATCTAATTCACTAACGACTTAATTTGCACCTTATTCCATGTGTGATCGACCCCAACCTCTGTTGGGTTCTATATTTGACGAAGACCACTTACGCTTCTTAATTTGAGGTGTAATTTGAGCGTTATCAAATTTTGGCGTTGTTGCCGCGGAATACGGTTGTTTATTAAGTCCGTTGTGTTTATTTGACTCTTAGCCATATTTCCTGCTTTTACTTTTATTTGTTGTTTTTGTTTGTTACAGGGTATATATTTGTGCATGCCAAGTACCCGGCGCTCGGGTGAATCAACATTACCTTACGATCCCGAGCTTGTAGAACGTTAAGACGAACCATGAATGCACAACAACAAGAGGTAGCGAGGCTCGCTGCAGCTCAGCGAGCCCAACAACATTTGAATGCTGATGATATTGAGGATGATGTTGGGCTGGAGGAAGAGGCTGTAGTGGGTGAGGGCAGACCAGCTGATATTGTTAACAACAATGCTCCAGCCGATCAGAGGCCACAACAGCGAGGTAGAGGTCGACAGCAACCAAGGCAGTATGCTTTGGATGATGATGAGGATATTGACTTGGATGGAGTTGGTGCTACGGGCGCCATTGTTCTCCCTCCACTATCTCCTGTAGCTAAGTTCAACATTACTAGCACGATGATTCAGCTGTTGAACTTAAAGGGACTGTTCCATGGTGTTGCTGGCGATGATCCAAATTGACACCTGATAAATTTTGTGGGTATCTGCAGGTCATTCAAATTGCCTGGAGTAAGTCAGAGAGTGATCAGACTCAGGTTGTTTCCGTTGTCTCTATCTGATGATGAAGCATTATGGTTGACAGAGCTAACCCCCGAATCTATCACAACCTGGGGAGAGTTTAAAGGAGCTTTCCTAGAAAGGTTCTTTCCTCCCTCTAGGATGATATAGTTGAGGGATAAAATTAGCAACTTCAGACAACAACCTCATGAGGCTTTACATGAGACTTGGTCGCGATTCAAGAAGAAGCTGACACAATGCCCAAACCATCAGTTGACCGACAATTTCCTAATGCAGACATTCTACAGGGCACTGAATTCGGCTACCAAGTTGACACTGGATAATGCAATAGGTGGAGCATTTATAGGTCTCACTTCTATTGAGGCCACAACTATTTTAGACCGACTCACCAAAATCAACAGGGCCTGCCATACACGGGATACAGAGGTAGCAGCTAGTACATATGCAGTTGGTATGTCAGCAGAGCAACGCAGGAAGGAGGAAGAGCAGGACCAAGATATGGCCCATCTGAAAACACAAATGGACCTACTGACAAAGCATTTGTTGGCAGGAGGTATTGAGAAAGTGAAAGTTGTGGTTTCCAAAAGTAGAGCAACAGAGTTTGGGTCTGATGAGGAGGCCAATTATTCGGGTGGTTTACAAGCTTATGGCCAAGGAAACCAAGGTCGGAACAATTACTATGAAAAGTCGTGTTATAAGAGTCGAGAACAAGGTGATTGGAGGAGCAAAGACGATAGAGGTGGATTATACATACCACCTGGGAATCGTGACAAAGCTAGCAATGAGTCAGGTACGTCCAAACTAGAGAATATGATGGCTAAGATGTTGTTGAAGGTAGAATCGATTGACTCTGGGGTAAAGGAGATGAGGACTGAATTATAAACAATGAGTCAGGTAGTGCATTCACATTTCACCTCGATCAAGCAATTAGAGCAGCAAGTGAGTCAAATCTCGGCATCTCTAAATCAAAGGAAGACATGTACCTTGCCGAGTGACACCATTCAAAACTCGAGGAATGATGGGAGTTATATGGATATCACTATGAGAAGCAGTAAAATATTATCGGAATCACATCCGGTAATTCAAACTCAGAAAGGTAATGTTGCTGAGGAAGATGAGTTAGTAGATGCTGAAAATATGGTCGATGAGGGTGTGAGGGTATCTATTGAAAAACCTGCTGTGGTAGAGGATGATACTCAAGTGCTCACGGATAAAAGCAAGGAATTTGAAAAACTTCCAACTATGATGCCTCGGCCACCGCCTCCTTTCCCACAATGGTGGAAGAAAAAAGTGGAAGACAACAAGTTCCTAAATTTCATGACCATGCTCAAGCAGATATCAGTGAATATCCCACTGGTGGATGCTCTTGAACAAATGCCCGGATATGCCAAGTTCATGAAGGACTTGATTACCAAGAAGAGGTTAGTGAGCTTTGAACCAAAAGATAACCTCCACCACTGCAGTGCTATTTCTTCAAGATTGTTAGTGGAAAAGAAGGAAAATCCAGGTGCTTTTACTGTTCCCTGTACTACTGGGAAATTCAACTTTGAAAAAGCCTTATGTGATCTTGGTGCTAGCATCAACTTGATGCCGCTAGCAGTCTATAAACAGTTGGGTTTGGGAGCTCCCAAACCAACTACCATGAGGGTGTTAATTGGTGACCGTTCAATAAAGCGACCGGTGGGAATATTATATGATGTGCTGGTAAAGATTGGTAAGTTTATATTCCTAGATGACTTTGTAATCTTAGATTGTGAAGTGGACTTTGAAGTTTCCATAATCTTGGGATGACCATTGTTAGCCACTGCAAGAGTGTTGGTCGACATGGAAAGAAACGAACTGACATTCAGATTGAACAATGAATTGGTCAAGTTTGATGTGTGTAAATTGATGAAGCCACCAAGAGACATGAGGGTGGTCTCGGTTATTAATGTTATTGATGAAGCCCCTTTGGATGTGCATATTGAGAAAAAGGGTTTTGTTGAGACCCTAGCTGTTATGAGAATGATGTTTGGATCGCAAGAAGAGAAACCTATAGAGGAAGGTGGTGAGAACAAATCAAGAAAAAGAAAACACCGCAAGAGAACCAGCAAAGAAAAAGAGTTAGAAAGAGTAAAGAAGTTGTCTCGACTAGCTGAGGAGCCGATAAAAAAGAAAGTTGGAGCTCAATAGGATGATGTCGCTTGCACCTATTCCAGCGATTGCTCCTGCTTTTGAGACCCTGGTGGTCTCCAACATCATGCCAGACTCTGAGTCCTATGGGCTTCACAGGTATTCCTTTCTCTCACAGTTTTAGCTTTCACATGTATGCATTAGGGACAATGCATGAGTCTAAGTTGAGGGTGTTGGGATACCTGTGAGTCTTTCACCACCGAGGGTTTTTGTTGTTGTGTTTCTTTGCCCTCTGGTGTGCTATCTAGTATAACCGGCATGTTTAGGTTGTCATTTTAAATTTTGTTTGTGTTGTTTTATGGTGTCTATAGCAAGCATGGCTTTTTGGAAAGTTGAACTAAAAGGAGCCCCCTCTGAAAAAGTTGATTTTGTACTTATGTTTGAAACGATTGACTGTTCTGGATCCTTGAATGTCATTGTGTGGTTGTGATTGTAATAATTATGCTTAAGCCGAGCTGTTGTTTTGATAGTTGGTAGTGGTATGGTTTCTTGGTGCCAAGTGTGTGTGAGCGTTTTTTTATAAACTCTTATTATGTGCATACATCTAGAACTTGCCTGGACTATGTTGTTAAGTTTGAAGTTTGGTTTCTTAGGAAAGGATCACAGACCCTTTTTTTGTGCAGTCCACTTATCCTATAAGACCATCCAAATGCAAAAAATCCCTTTGATCCCTGTTTGAGCCATAATTGACCCTATTCTTTCAATAACCGGTCACCGTTTCTTTTTAACTTTGAATCCCTATTTTGGCCCTGGTCCTTCCTTGGACATCGTGCACCTCAACTCAGGCAATCAGCCTAAGTTGAGGGTGGCTACTATAGAGGTAAATGATAAGAAAAATAACATGGATAGGATTGGTTGTGGATAGAATGAAAATTTCGGGTGTGTGCCTAAGAAAACAAAGAAAAAGAAAGGAAAAACAGATGAAAAAGAATTGTCAAAATAAAGAGGCCGCACCTGTAGCTAGAAAGAAGGGAATAAAAACGTTAATAAGGATGGACGAAGAAAAGTTAAGTGGAAATAGTAGGTCGGGTGATTCCAAGGAGGGCTTAGTCACTAACCCTTAAATGTATCCTACCTGCACCCAAAGCCTCATTACAGGCCAAAACAAGTCCTGTATTGATCCTGAGCAACTAACTGAAAAAACTGAAATAGGATAGCAAGGGCAAGCTTATGGCATCGCATGAGCATTGTTTGAAATCGTTTGTGAGTGTGAGCACCTTACCTAGTCCCAAATCTTGTGTGTGGGACTTCTTTGTGGTGAGGGCACCGAGATTTTTGTATTATCTATTGACTGTTGGGATAGCTATTGTGTGTGTATGTAGAATAGTCTATCATATCGGAATGACATGTTTGGATCCTTGCAAGTTAGCGTTTCATACATTTGAGTGCTACCGGGGGGCTTGATTTAAATTTAATAGACTGTTGAGTGGCCATGATTTGCTAGAGATATGTGTTTGTATTCTTAGTTGAGTCGTCATTTTGTTGTTGTTGTCATGTTGCTTGAGGACAAGCGAACATTTTAAGTTGAGGGTGTTGATGTGCCGGGATTCTACGGCACATTTGACGCCTTTAACTAAGAATACTCGCGAGTTTTCAAGCAACTTTTGTGGTTTTGATGTTTTATTGTTATATTTGCAGGGAATGGAGCTAGAGATGGAAACGGAAGAAAAAATGTTCAAAAACCTCAACTAGTTAAGCCTGATGGTTGGCATGACTGACCATCACACATGTGACTGGCCGTTAGAACGAGACAACAAGTTCATCCAGCACTGCCTAGGAGTGACGACCCGTCACTGGCCTAACGGACCGTCACCTAGGCCACCAAGATAAAATAGAAAACACTATAAGTCATCACTGGGCAGACGAATTACCAGAATTTACCAGCAAGTCGTCACAGGCCCAACGACTTACCGGAATATACATGTAAGTCGTCGAGCAGGTGACGACTTACCTAAAAATTTGTCATAAAACGCATATAAAGTTGTAAGTTATCACCTGCTGGACGACTTACCTGAAGATTTGCCTGGGAGCTCACTGTTTAGCTGTGACGGCTCAAGTGACGTCCAGTCATATGCATGACGGTCCGTCAGGCGACCCGTCAAGGCGAAGCGGGATTTCGAAAATTCTATTTTTGGACTTTATTTCCTGGACTACTATAAAAACCCTGTGTTTGGGTTATTTTATTATTCATTACCCAAAAATTCTAGAGACTATTTTGAGCGACTTTTTGAGAGGAAAAATACGACATACACGTTTCTTTCTTCTTCCTCGATTACTCTTGGGATTTTTGGCTTCTTGTTCTTGGATAATTGAAGTAAATTTCATACTATTTGTAAGAATCCTTCTCTTATTATGAATATGATTTTCTTCTTTTTCTTTAATAGCATGAGTAGCTAATTTCCCACAACTAGGGTTGTGGGAGCCATGGCAAAAGTAACAATATAGATTCCGGGTAGCGTAGGGTTCAATTTATATCTTGTCGCGTTGTTAATAATTTGTTATTTACGTTTTCTAATGGTTGCAAACATTAGAACATACCTAGGTTTGATTTGCTTGAACAAAAAGATTAAAATTGGGAAATTTGATTAGCTACGAGGATTCGAGACTACCAACTCTCGTCTTATGATTAATGTTGTAACTAGATTAATCTACTTAATGTTTAGGATTGAAATAAGAAAGTTCACCTTTTCAAGTTCGAGAGAATTGATAAGGAAATTCGTCTATTTTGTTGAGAAATGTTTAGATGATACCATTAATTCAATCACATCGTGATATACATATAGAAAGAACCCGGTTAAGCTATGAGTTGAAATTGTTACGACGCCATGGTGAACACTTCCCTAGTTCACCTATTCTACTGAATTTTACTTGTTAAAACTTGCAATTTGTTATTTGAAACAATCAAAATTTGATCCATACAAACCCCCCATTTACCGAAAACTATTGATTATTAGTCATCTAATTCACTAACGACTTAATTTGCACCTTATTCCTTGTGGGATCGACCCCAACCTCTGTTGGGTTCTATATTTGACGACGACCGCTTACACTTTTAATTTGAGGTGTAATTTGAGAGTTATCAGTATGCTAAAGAGGCACATTCTCAAGATACAACCAAGCATTCCCTATTGCAATGACAAAGTAGTCAACATATAGAGTACAAGGGAATTGGTTGTTGAACCCATCATAAAGATAACACCCACGAAAGAAGGGTACAACTATAAACTCAGGTAACCATGAAGGGTCTCTGTGGTCAAAGGGATATATGACCCACTCAACTTGGTCACACACACAATGGTATAACCCAAAGTCATGCCTACCCCATTTACATGCAATTTCAAAACAAGCATGAATATTATCAAATGCAAAGTAGTAGTAGAGAAAGGAGTTTAGCACACTAGTTTCATCCATGGGTTTTCCATATGCAAAAATGCTATCAAGCTGAAGAAATGTATCAAAAAAATCACAACAAGATGGAACATCTAAGAATAAAGAGATGATATTCGAATATACTTCACCTTCTCTTTTCTAATGATTAAAACTCACATAAGATGTATACTAAACAACACTCATAAACATCATCATATGAAAGAATGAAGTAAGAACAGGTAACAAGATTACTAGTGTTAACCATGGTGTCCTCATATGCGAGATGACAATTAGGCATACACATATTCTCATAAATTTGGACACATGAAAATGACTTGCGGTTCATCACACAAGTGTCACCTTTTCTTTTCAAATGACTACTCAAAGGGAGGGTATCTTTCAATATAGGCTTTCTTGGAGACGAAATAAGGGACCTATGAGTAACACATTCATTCAAATACATGTGGTCCTCCAAAGAAGTTAGGTACCCTCTAGTCAAGAACTCAAGCATGCTCTCAAGAGTCAAACCTAGCACTTCAAGTTGTTAACCCATATAAACGTAACGAGAAGTTGGCATCATGATCTTGGTACCAAATGTACAACATGGACTCTTCCACTTGCAAGAAATAGAGTTGGCATCCAAAACATGGATTCCATTGCATTTCAAGCACATTGGCATCAAACAAAGATGTAAGATGCGAGACATTAATATGTTCATGGTATGCATATAGGCATGCAATTTTGAAAGTCTACCTACCATAACATAAATGTTATCATGTCTCCAAGTGTCACTTAGAATCTAAGAAAATAGGTACATACCTTGGGCGTGAGGTGCCAACTTTGCTTGCTTGTGTCTCAATCATGGCTCACACGGTATTCCTATCTCACACAGTATCTTGGACCAATAGGATTGGTCCTTTATTTTCTCTCTCAAGTTGGAATCTTTAGAGTTGGATCCCATGCTACTTGACATTCCATCTTTGTGAGGCAAACTTTTAGGAACCACATTGGAAAGTAATCCTGTATGAACCTGCAAAGGAGAAGGGTTTGCACTAGGAAAAATTCTAGTACCTTTGTTAGCATGTATTTCAAGATCCATGTTGATGATTCCCACTAAGGAATGTTTCCCATAAATGTTTTTCAAACTTTACTTGGCTCTCCATTAACACACAAGCCATCTTCCTCATGAGCCAAGTTCTTTTCCTTATGCATAAGAAACACTTCTCTATCATTTTTTTCAATTGCTTCCCTTTGCATTACTTCCCAAAGCTCTTTCATAATTCTATAATCCTCACTCACTTGATAGTGTGTCAAGGGTGCAAGGATTAACTTTTGTCCTCTAAATACAAATGAGTACTTGTTAGACCTCCCATGATGTTGCACATCCCTATCAAATTTCCATAGCCTACCAAGCAACAATTGACATTGTAGCATGGGTATAATATCACATAGAATCTAATCTTAATACTTGTTAATGCCAAACCTTATGGTTACTTGCTTGGTCACCTTAATTTCACCATTATCATTGATCCATTGTAACTTGTAGGGGGTAGGATGCTTCTTGCAATAAACTTGCATTCGTTCAACCAAAATCTAACTTACAACATTAGTACAACTCACACTATCAAATAATTAGAGCACATACCTTATCCATGACCTTGCAATGGGCATGGTACAAGTTCTCTCTTTGCTCAAGTTCTTCTTTAGCAGGGGCTTCTATGATTCATCTCATGATACACGATAAGTTCACATTCACTTGCAAAGGCTCAATATTAATATCCCAGGCCTCTTCCTCTCGCCTAACCTTAGGCTTACCATCGTCACACTCTAGAGGCTCTCCTCTTCTCAAGAGATAAGAAAAATTCACATTTTCCTCCAACTTATTTTCATCACAACCCAATGGTTCTCTTAATCAAGATCATCTTTCTTCCTCTTCTCCTCACACCCCTTATCATCATCCGTACAATATCCATCAAACAAGGCCATACTAGGTCTTCTATTAGGACACTCACTTACAATGTATCTTCTACCTTGAAATCTATAGCATTGAATGGTAGAAGGACGAGGAAATTTAGGTTTAACAAGATTACCTCCTTTATCTTTATCATACCCTCATACTTTGTAGTAGGCTTTATCTTTTGTAGCTTTACCACTACCTTTGGAGGGCTCTTGGATAGATGAAAATTTTCACTTCTCTTCACTCTTGCTCCATGATGAAGTTGAATTACTCTTGGCCGTGTATGCTTTATCTTCTTTCAAGTCGACCTCAACCCTAGAGGCATCATGATAGGCTTATTCCAAGCTAGCATAGTGTTAAATCTCGCCGTCTTTGAGATGTCTTGCCTCAAGTTAGTAACAAACTATATCATCGTGTTTAGTATAGGGTCATCAATCTTGGACTTCATTCTCAAACTTTAAAACTCATCATAATATTGCTCAACACTATTGGTACCTTATCAAAGAATGTACCACTTCTTGATGATATGTAGGTGTTACATACCTCAAATCCATAAGAGCTAGAAACTCTTTCCATGTAGGCAAGTCATGAATGAGATATCGGGCTCGTTCTATCACTTTGGACTCCCACCATGTGGATGCATATACCTCAAATTGAGTAATGGTATATTTGACTTTAAAGGCATCTGAAATGGTATTGGTGAGGAAGATCCTTTTACTCTGTAATTTCCATTCAAGAAACTCTTCTGAATACCAATTACCCTTGAACCTTGGAAGATTAATCTTGATGGTGTTCAACCCTCTCTCTTGGTCACCATGGTCTCTCTTATGACAACCATAACTATAATCATAGCGACCACCATATCTATCACCTTGGTTACCATAATGGTCACCATTTTGATCATCATACCAATCACCTTGATCTCCATTCTCTTTCTATCTTGAACCTTTGTTTTGACCATAACCTTTGGGTTGTACTCTATATCTTGGTGCACCATAACCTTGTTGTAAACCATGTTGAGGTCCATCCTAATATCTATTAGCATATGCTTCCTCATACATCAATTCATAGAGTGGGTTGTGGTAGCTATCTTCATAAGGCTCTTTTTGTTTTGGTTATGTGGTACATGCAAGTTAGCAAGTGTTTCATTTTGGAGCAGAGATTGATTTTGCTTTGCTACAAAAGGGCATTTCTCTTGTAGTGGATAGTTTTGTTGGTGATTTGGATAAGGAGGAGCTTGTCTAATATTGTTTGGAATGTTAGACGTTTGGATAAGTGGTTTTTGGTTATGTGGGGTATGGTTTTGAGTGACTTGGGGGTTGCATAACTCGTGTGCTTGCTTCAAATTAATTGTCATTGAGTAATTCATATTCCTATTTGCTCTTGACTGTTGAATCGTATGAGGTGAGTCCTCCCGATTAGGACTCTCAACATTCACCATCCTAACCCCAATTTGATTTATCCTCCCATTCATCTCCACTAATTTCCTTGTTATTGAGGCAAAGTATGCCTTAAAACTAAAAGAACTCTCCCCTTCAAGGGAACAATCAATTTCTATAGACATTTGTACCTACAAGATTTACCAAATGATATTAGTAGTAATGTTACTCACACCTCTCATATGTGAATGCTTAGCTTATATACTAAGCATCTTCCCAAAATTGACAGTGAACTTCCTTTGCAAAACCAAGACACAAGGTCACCTATCCATTGTGGAGGAATGGTTCTTGTTGTTCATGGAAGAAAGAAAGTGATTTTTCAACCCAATGATTGGGATTGGGTTAACTTTTGGAAGGAAAGACTCCCACAAGTTCGCAAAGGAAAGTTGAGTCCAAGAGGTGATGGCCCATTCCAAGTGATTGAAAGGATAAATGACAATGCTCTAAAATTAATCTACCATGTGAGTATAATGTTCACAATAAGTTCAATTTAAGTGATCTATATTCTTTTGTTGTAGGTGAAGCTATGGATTCGAGGATGAATCCTTTTCAATAAGGGAAGGATGATATGATATCACCGGCACAACCCTTACAAGGCCATTCACTTGGAGCCTAGTTAAAGAACTCCATTCCCTATGAGCTCTATTCATGAATAAAGAGGCTTTGTAGATCATTGAGGAGCATCGATCAAGGATTTATAACTTATGGATGATCGTGTGGGATAAAGAAGAGAATGATAGAGATTTTTCCTAGAGCTGCAACAAGGGTGCATTGGTAACTTCCATTAGTCCAACCAGCACCTCCAAACGCACCCCAAGGTGTTACCAAAGTGCGTTGGGCACTTCCCCTAGTGCGACCAATACCTCCAAATGCACCAGACCCATCATGGGCCGAATTTAGGGTCTTCCAAGGTAACTTTTGGGCCTTTAATTGTACAAGGCAAACACTATAAATACATTCCTTAGTTTGTTCCATTACTTATACTTGGATGAATTGATGAATTATTTTGAAAGCTTCTAGTTGCTAATTTAGCGTGTATTCATTGTGTGGATTTCCCAATTTTGTTACTCTAGTTGTAGAAATCTATTTGGTGGATTCCTAATACTCTATTGGTGGGATTCCTAATAGGTAGTTGAGTGATTAAGGGTGGATTCCATTGATTGTTTGTTAACTTCTTTTGCTTGACTAATCATATAGAGTCATCCATTTGTGGGTTTATTTGGTTTCTCTTTTGTTTGATTGAGTTGAATTATTGTTGGTTGATTAGGTTCAATTGAGAGGTGATGGTATAAAGTCCCTTGTTGCCCATAAACTTGGTTAATTAGATTTAATTCGCATATCTTTTATTTATTTCATTTCTGCATTTGGATTTCGATTGGTCTCCTTAATCGAGATCTTATCTAAAAGGGCTAGAATCCTCACCTCCAAATTTATTCCAATAACTAGATATTAAACTAACTCAATCAACCAAGGAAACAAAATGAATTGCACAAGTGGGAGACCTTCTATTGATTAAGCAAAAGAAGTTAACAAACAATTAAGAGAGTTCACCCTAATCACTCACTAACTCCTTCAGGGAATTTAACTAAGAACTACAATTTCAGAGTATTTGATATACAATATAAACTAGTGTTCAAAATGATGAAAAACTACTACTTATAGTAAAAAATAAGAAGACACTATCTATTACAAATTTGCCCTAGTAAAGACCTTGTTTGGTTGCCTTGTTTTTGGAATTCTAGTATTACTCCCTTCGCCTTACTCCAATGGCTCACCCACACATTGTAAGCTTTCCTTTGGTATTCTTCAAGATTTTCCAATGCTTACTTTTTCATGAACATCTCTTGTAGGTCTTGGAGCTCTTTAGCTGGACTCTGTCTAAAAGGTCTTGAGGGATAAGTTCCATCCAAGCTAGTATCATCCATGCCATCCAAGCTAGTATCACAATCAAAGGACAATTATGGCTTTCAAAGATGGGTGTCATATTGTATATAATGAAGAGTATGGTGAAGAGAGTGGGGAGGATGATCCCAAAGGTGATGATGATGAGACACCTTTGGAGGGTTGATAAGGATATGTTAGAGGAGTAGATTAATCTTGCGTGTCTAATGAATAGAGGAACACCTCCAATGTGTGATGATGATTATGATAAGCTATTGCAAGTGAATGTGAACTTATCATGTGTTGTGAGGTGTGCTTTGATCATTGATAGTGGGAGTTGCAGAAATTTTGTGTGACACATTGGTGGAACGAGTGCAACTTCCTACAAAGAAGCATCCTAATCCTTACAATCTCCAATGGATCAACGAAAGTTGTCGAATGAAGGTCCTCAAGAAAGTAAGTATCAAATTTAGCATTGGTAGATACCTAGATGAAGTCCTTTGTAATATTGTACCTATGATAGTTAGTCACATATTGCTTAAAAGACCTTGATAATTTTATAGGGATGTGATACACCATGGTAGTTCCAATAAGTACTCCTTTGTATTTGAGGGACGAAAACATGTTCTTGCTCCATTGACCCCTTGTCAAGTAAGTAAAGATAACCAAATCATGAAGGAAGTCCAGGAGAAAATGTGAATGGTGGAGGATGATAGGATCTCGATTATGGAGACTAATTTAATGCCAAAAGAAAAATTGAAATAAGTAAAAGATATGCAAATTAACACTAACAAATTGCAATTATGGGCAACAAGGGACTATATACCCTCACCTCCCAATTGATTACAACAACCAAATGATAATCTAACTCAATAAAACAAAAGAGACCCAAATAAATCCACAAATGGATGACTCTATATGATTAATCAAGCAAACAAACTTAATAAGCAATCAAGAGAATCCACTCCTAATCACTCAACCTAAACTATTAGGAATCCACCCAATAGATTTAGCTACACTAGATTAACTAATTGGGAATCCACAAAAGATTACATGCTAAATTAGCAACTACAAGCTTACAAAAGAATTCATCAACATTCAACATAATCTATGAAGTGTAAATGACTAAGGCATCCATTTATAGTGTTTTCCTTGTACAATTGAAGACCCAAAAGTACCTTGTAAGACTTCAAATTTGGCCCATGAAAGAGCACCTACACTGGGATGTGCTAAACACACCCTGGGACTTGCTGGTCGCACATGGTTTCACACATCTGAGCAGTTTCACTTGTGCCAGCATGAGCTAAACACACACTGAGACTTCCTGGTCGCACATGGCTTTGCACATCTCTCTGGCAGCAGTCATCTTCTTCGTGTTGTCTTCTCCCTCTTCCTCCCAAGCAATCATCCAAATATGTAATTGCTTTATTTAGAGTATAATGAGGTTCTTCCAAGCTCACTTTCTCCAAAAGTGAGTGTGGCTTGGATCCTTTTGTCTAGACCGTGAAGTATAAGTCTAGCATGAACATCGCCGAGCAATATCGTATCATCCTTCCATTCTAGAAAATAATTCATTCTTGGATCTAAGCCTTACAAAAACATAGGAATGACAAACCACCACAAATTCCTCATAGTTTGAGGGTTAGCACATGGGTTAGGACAAACAGTAGTATGTTAAAGAGGCACATTCTCAAGATACAACCAAGCATTCCCTATTGCAATGATAAGGTATTCAACATATAGAGTACAAGGGAATTGGTTGTTCAACCCATCACGAAGATAACACCCATAAAAGGAGGGTACCATTATAAACACAGGTAACCATGGTCAAAGGGATATATGACCCACTCAACTTGGTCACACACACAATGGTATAACCCAAAGGCATGCCTACCCCTTTTACATGCAATTTCAAAACAAGCATGAATATTATCAAATGCAAAGTGGTAGTATAAAAAGGAGTTTAGCACTTTAGTTTCATCCATGGGTTTTCCATTTGCAAAAATGCTATCAAGCTGAAGAAATGTATCAAAATAATTACAACAAAATGTAACACCTAAGGATAAAGAGATGATATTCGAATATACTTCACCTTCTCTTTTCTAATGATTAAAACTCACATAAGATGTATACTCAACAATACTCATGAACATCATCATATGCAAGAATGAAGTAAGAATAGGTAATAAGATTACTAGTGTTAATCATGGTGTCCTCATATGCGAGATGGCAATTAGGCATTCACATATTCTCATATATTTGGACAAATGAAAATGACTTGCGGTTCATCACACAAGTGTCACCTTTTATTTTCAAACAACTACTTAAAGGAAGGGTATCTTTCAATATAGGATTTCTTGGAGAGTAAATGAGGGACCTATGAGTAACATATTTATTCAAATACATGTGGTCCTCCCAAGAAGTTAGGTACCCTCCAGTCAAGAACTCAAGCATGCTCTCAAGAGTCAAACCTAGCACTTCAAGTTGTTTACCCATATGAAGGTAACAAGAAGTTGGAATCATGATCTTCGTACCAAATGTACCACATGGATGCTTCCACTTTCAAAAATTAGAGTTGGCATCCAAAACATAGATGCCATTGCAATTCAAGCACATTGGCATCAAACAAAGATGTAATATGTGAGACATTAATATGTTCATGCTATGCATATAGGCATGCAATTTTGAAAGTCTACCTACCACAACATAAATATTATCATGTCTCCAAGGTTCACTTAGAATCTAAGGAAATGGGTACATACCTTGTGCTTGAGGTGCTAACTTTACTTGCTTGTGTCCCAATCATATCTCACAAGATATTCCTATCTTACACAGCATCTTGGACCAATAGGATTGGTCCTTTCTTTTCTCTCTCAAGTTGGAATCCGTAGAGTTGGATCACATTCTACTTGACATTCCATCCTTATGAGGCAAACTTTTAGGAACCTCATTGGAAAGTTATCCTTTATGAACCTGCTAAAGAGAAGGATTTGCACTATGAAAAATGTTAGTACCTTGGTTAGCATGTAATTCAAGATCCATGTTGATGAGTCCCACTAAGGAATGTTTCCCATTAATGTTTTTCAAACTTTACTTGGCTCGCCATTAACACATAAGTCATCTGCCTCATAAGACAAGTTCTTCTCCTTATGTATTAGCAATATTTCTCTCTCATTTTTCTCCTTTGCATTAATTCCCAATGTTCTTTCATAATTCTATAATCCTCACTCACTTGATAGGGTGTCAGGGGTGCAAGGATAAACTTTAGTCCTCTAAATAGAAATGAGTACTTGTTAGACCTCCCATGATGTTGCACATCCCTATCAAATTTCCATAGCCTACCAAGCAACATATGACATTCTAGCATAGGTATAATATCACATAGAATCTAATCTTAATACTTGTCAATGCCAAACTTTATGGTTACTTGCTTGGTCACCTTAATTTCACCATTCTCATTGATCCATTGTAACTTGTAGGGGGTAGGATGATTATTGCAATAAAGTTGCATTCATTCAACCAATGTTTAACTCACAACATTGGTACAACTTACACTATCAAATAATTAGATAACATACCTTATCCATGAACTTACAACGGGCATGGTACAAGTTCTCTCTTTGCTCAAGTTCTTCTTTAGCAAGGGCTTCCATGATTCATCTCATGATACATGATAATTTCACATTCACTTGCAAAGACTCAAAATTAATATCAAAGGCCTCTTCCTCTCATCTAACCCTAGGCCTACCATCTTCACACTCTAGAGGCTCTCTTCTTCTCAAGAGATAAACAAAATTCACATTTTCCTCCAACTTCTTTTCATCACAACACAATGGTTCTCTTTATCAAGCTCATCTTTCACACTCTTCTCCTCACACTCCTCATCATCATCCATACAATATCTATCAAGCAAGTCTATAATGGGTCTTCTATTAGGACACTCACTTGCAATGATTCCTCTACCTTGAAATCTATAGCATTGAATGGTAGAAGGACGACGAAAGATAGGTTTAACAAGATTACCTCCTTTATCTTTATCATCCCCTTATACTTTTTAGTAGGCTTTAGCTTTTGTAGCTTGAACACTACCTTTGGAGGGCTCTTTGATAGATGAAAATTTTAACTTCTCTTCACTCTTGCTCCATGATGAAGTTGAAGTACTCTTGGTTGTGTATGCTTTATCTTCTTTAAAGTCTACCTGAACCCTAGAGGCATCATGGTAGGCTTCTTCTAAGCTAGCATAGTGTTAAAGTCTCATCATCTTTGAGATGTCTTGCCTCAAGTTAGTAACAAACTCCATCATTGTGTTTAGTATAGGGTCATCAATCTTGGACTTCATTCTCAAACTTTAAAACTCATCATAATACTCCTCAACACTATTGGTACATTATTGAAGAATGTACAACTTCTTGATGATATGTAGGTCTTACATACCTCAAATCCATAAGAGCTAGCAACTCTTGCTATATAGGCAAGTCATGAATGAGATCTCGGGCTCATTCTCTCACTTTGGACTCCCACTATGTGGATGCATATCCCTCAAATTGAGTAATGGTATATTTGGCTTTAAAGGCATCCGAAATGTTATTGGTGAGGAAGATCCTTTTACTTTGCAATTTCCATTCAAGAAACTCTTCCAAATTGCTATTACCTTTGAACCTTGGAAGATTAATCTTGATGGTGTTGAACCCTCTCTCTTGATAACTATGGTCTCCTTGATGACCACCATAACTATAATCATAGAGACCACCATATCTATTACCTCGGTTACCATAATGGTCACCATTTTTATCATCATACCAATCACCTTGATCTTCATTCCCTTGCCATCTTAACCCTTGGTTTTAACCATAACCTCTAGGCTATACTCTTTCTCTTAGTGCACCATAACAATGTTGTAAACCATGTTGAGGTCCATCTCAATATCTATTAGCATATGCTTTCTCATACATCTCTTCATAGAGTGGGTTGTGAGGTCCATCCCAATATCTATTAGCATATGCTTCCTCATACATCTCTTCATAGAGTGGGTTGTGGTGGCTACCTTGATAATGCTCTTTGTTTTAGTTATGATGTACATGCAAGTTAGCAAGTGTTGCATTTTGGAGCAGAGCTTGGTTTTGGTTTACTATAACAGGGCATTTGTCTTGTAGTGGGTAGTTTTGTTGGTGATTTGGATAAGGAGGAGTTTGTATTATATTGTGTGGAATGTTAGATGTTTGGATAGGTGGTTTTTGGTTATGTGGGGTATGGTTTTGAGTGACTTGGGGGTATCATAACTCGTGTGCTTTCCCTGAAGTAATTGTCATTGAGGAATTCATATTCCTATTTTCTCCTGACCCTTGAGTAGTATGAGGTAAGTCCTCCCGATTAGGACTCTCAACATTCACCATCCTAACACCAATTTGATCTATCCTCCTATTCATCTCCACTATTTGCCTTGTTATTGAGGCAAAGGCCATGTTAATACTAAAAGAACTCTCCCCTTCAAGGGCACAATCAATTTCTTTAGACATTTGTACGTACAAGATTCAACAAATTATATTAGTAGTAATGTTCCTCACACCTCTCGTATGTGAATGCTTAGCTTATATACCAAGCGTATTCCCTAAATTGACAGTGAACTTCCTTTGCATAACCAGGTCAGAAGGTCACCTATCCATTGTAGAGGAATGGGTTCTTGTTACTTAAAAGAAGGATGACTCAAAATCGAATGAACGAACCCAACAAGGTTTTCAACTTTGTTTAAATGATAAAAGCTCACAAGAATTAGCAAGAAACAAAAACAGAAGCAAGAGAGCTAATCATAACTAAGTAGACAAAATACATTTTGTCAATTATTCTTAGGATTTCTAGATGAAAAGAAGAATTAAAGAAAAGAAACTAAGAAGATAGAACCTGTGAGTTGTTGGTGAAAATTTAAGTCACAAAACATGGTATCTGCTAAACCATCTGCTAAACGCAAATGTCATCTTTCCTTTTGCTTGTCCTGTCGCATGTCCCGACCAGTGGCACACCTCCTCAAGTGCGTTGGCACATGATGAATGCACCTTCCATCGTATTGTCACATGTTCCGTCACATATGACCCGAGACAAACACCTAAAGCCTCTGATTTATTGTACTTTTCTCTGATTTTTGTACTTCTTTTTCTCTAGTACTTTCCCTTTTTGTAAATTCCCTTTTGTACCAACACAAGTACTCTATTCTTTTTCTTCTTCTTTGTATCAAACACCTTTTTAAACCTTATAATTCAACAATCCCTGTATGAACACCAAGAACAACTTATGAATGTCAAAATTTCCAACTCTATCATTTTAACTCGGATTGAGTCCAAATTTTAAACATAGCCACTCCATGACATAGTAAAAAAGCCTAGTACAAATAAAGGTCAATTTCATTCTATTTCGAATAAACCCATTTTCATGTTCTTTAAGTTCTTCAAGCGCAAAAATGGCATATCCTTAAAACTTCAATCAAATGCTCAAAAAATTAAGATTTGAGCTCCTTATGAGTAGGTAATCAAAGCCTAATTCGTTAGAATCCTCCAATCAACCCAGATCTATGAAACCCTTTATCTTGTTCTTCAAGCTTCTTCACTCAACAATGGTGAAACGTTCAATTCTACTCCAAACAAGCTCAAATCTCAGATCTAGACTCAATTGATACTAGAGAATGCAAATCTAGCATCAGAAACTTCAAACAAGATTCAAATCAATTTTTTTTTTAATTTTTTTTTCCCAAAACGTTTTTACTCATTTTTTTGAAACAAAAAAAGGAAGAAGAAAAGATATGTGGATTAAGAACTAGAAATTGAAATTATGGGAAACAAGGGCTAGAACCCTCACCTCTCAATTGATTCTAATAACTAGATATTAAACCAACTCAATCTACAGAGGAAACCAAATGAATTCCACAAGTGGGAGACCTTCGATTAGTTGAGCAAAAGAAGTTAACAAATAATTAAGAGAGTTTACCCTAATCACTCAATAACTACTTCAGGGAATTTCACTATGCACTACAATAGCAACTACAATTTAAGAGTATTCAATATTCATCATAAACTAGTCTTCAAAATGATGAAATACTACTACTTATAATTAGAAATAAGAAGACACTATCCATTAAAAAAATTTTCTAGTAAGGTCCTTGTTTGGTTGCTTTATTTTGTGAATTCTTGAATTCCTCCCTCTACCCCACTTCAATGGACCACCCACACATTATATGCTTCCCTTTGGTATTCTTCAAGCTTTTCCAATGCTGCCTTTTTCATGAACATCACTTGTAGGTGTTGAAGCTCTTTACCTTGACTCCGGGTGAAAGGTCTTGAGGGATAAGTGTCATCCAAACTAGTATCATCCATACCATCAAAGCCAGTATCACAGTCGAAGGATAATTATGGCTTTCAAAGATGGGTACCATACTGTAGATAATGAAGAGTATGGTGAAGAGAGTGGGGAGGATGGTTCTAAAGGTGATGATGATGAAACACCCTTGAAGAGTGATGGTGATAAGTTAATGGAGAAAATTAATCTTGTGTGTCACATGAATAAAAGAGCACCTCTAGAGTTTGATGATGATGATGATGAGCTATTTCAAGTGAATATGAACTTATCTTGTGTTGTGAGGAGAATTATGGGAGCTATTTTAAAGAGTAACTTGATCAACGAGAGAATTTATTTTACACTAGGTGCAAGATTATGAATAAGGTTTGTGCTTTGATCATTGATAGCGGGAGTTGCAAGAATGTTTTGAGTGACACGTTTGTGGAATTAATGCAACATTGTACAAAGAAGCATCGTAATCCTTACAAGATATAATAGATCAACAAAAGTGGTAGAATAAAGGTCCTCAAGAAAGTAAGTATCAAATTTAGCATTGGTAGATACCAAGATGGAAGTCCTTTGTGATATTGTACCTATGTTAGCTTATCACATGTTGCTTGGAAGACCATGACAATTTGATAGGGATTGGATACACCATGGTAGGTCCAATAAGTACTCTTTTGTATTTGAGGGATGAAAACATGTTCTTGCTACATTGACCCCTTATCATGTAAGTAAAGATAACTAGATCATGAAGAAACTCCAAGAGAAAATGAGAATGATGGAGGATGATAAGATCTTGATTAGGAAGTCTACTAATTAAAATCCAAACACAAAATTGAAATAAGCAAAAGATATGTAGATTGACACTAAGAAATTTCAAATATGGACAATAAGGGATTCTATACCCTTACCTTATAATTGATTATGACAACCAAATGATAATCCAACTCAATCAAACAAAATAGACCCAAATGAATCCATAAATAGATGACTCTATATGATTAATCAAGAAAAAGAAGTTAACAAAAAATCAAAAGAATTCACTCCTAATGACTCAGCCTAAACTATTAGGAGTCCACATAATAGTACTATTAGGAATCCACCCAATAGATTTATCTAGACTAGATTAACTAATTAGGAATCCACCCAAGACTACAAGCTAAATTAGCAACTACAAGCTTTCAAAAGAATTCATCAATATTGAACATAATCTATGGAATGGAAATGACTAAGGCATCTACTTGTAGTGTTTTCCTTGTACAATTAAAGGCCTAAAAGTACCTTGGAAGACTTCAAATTAAGCCCATGAATTTGCACCTACATTGGGATGTGCTAAATGCACCCTGGGAATTGTTGGTCGCACATGGTTTCACAAATCATGTAAGTTTCACTTGTGCCAGCATATGCTAAATGAACCCTTAGACTTTTTGTTCACACATGGCTTTCCTCATCTCTCTTGAAATAGTCATCTTGAGTTGTCTTCTCCCTCTTGCTTCTAAGCAATCATCCAAACATGGAATTGCTTTATTTAGAGTGTAATAAGGTTCTTCTGAGATCCCTTTTGTGCTCCAAGGGTGAGTGTAGCTTGGATCCTCTTGTCTAGACCTTGAAGTGTAAGTCTATCATGAATGTCTTCGAGAAATATTATATCAAACGATGTGAGTTAGAGCTCTATTGTTTTAAAAGAAAAGGGAGATGGATTTTCTAAGAAGAATAAGAATATGTGTATGATAGATAAGCCAAGCAAATCCCTGAAGGGTGTTAATGAGGAACACTATCTAGTATGCCTTGTTCACACTGATATTTTATTGCATGCTAACCAAGATACTAGCACTTTTCTTGGTTTCACATCTTCTATTTTCAGGCTTATGAGGGTTTGTTTATCGAGGAAATGCCAAATGGATTTCCACCCTTGAGGTTTATTGAGAACCAAACTGATTTTGTGTTCAAATCTTAAATTCCCAATTGTCCAGCAGGAGTACTCTTGAAAAAGGACTTGTCAAAGAGAGTCTTATCCCTTGTGTCATACCGGTGATCCTTATTCCAAAAAAGAATGGAACTTTGATGATATGCATTAATTGTAGAGCCGTCAATAAGATAACAGTAAAGTATTAACATCCTATTCCTAGATTTGATTACATGCTGGATGTGATATATGGATGAAGTGTTTTTTCTAAGATTAATCTTTGAAGTGGCTATCACTAAATTTGAATGAACTCGACTGCTGAATGGAAGACAACCTTCAAAACCATGTTTGGCTTGTATGAGTTTCTAGTTATGCCTTTTGGCTTGACTAATGCCTCTAGCACTTTCATGAGGTTGATGAATCATGTGTTGAAGCCCTTAATCAATGTCATGACCCAAGGCTACCCCCTAGACGTAACACGGGACCTGGGACTATAAGTGCCCCAAGTTAACCGTTGGTCATAGCATAACTCAGATAACGTAAGAAAACATAGCGGAAGCATAAATAGAAAGCTAGGAAACCAACTTTATAAATGATAATGTCAAGAAGAACATAATATGAAAGAGAGGCCCGAATAACTATCTATGTCTGCAAAGCCTCTACATATGACATAAGGAGTTACTGGGATAAGACCCCAGCTAACTCAAGGTACTGAAGAAACAATAAATAAAGCTAGACTCAAACTAGTCCTCGGGAGATGAGGATTCACCAACACTTGTTAGATGGGCAATGATCGCGAGCCACGTATCTGAGGATGGATACCTGAACCTGCATCATCAAAAGGATGCAGCGCAAGAATATACTTCAGTACTATAGGATGTACTGAATATGTAAGTTATGCAAAGTCATGATAAAACATACTTAAAACTGAGTTCATGCATAAATAGACAAATCATAAGCAATATCATAGTTAAAGAATACAGCATTACATAAAAGTCAAACCTAAAGATAAGATATCATAGGACTTAGAAAACTTGAAAATCTTCATGTGAGAGTTTCTTATAACCGACAATAGTCCATGTGAGCTACATAGAATCTAACCCTAGTTGGCAAAGTTATGTTGGACCCTTCCAAGGTATGGGACACCATAATCCAACTATATAACCCTAGTTGACAAAGTTGCCCTATTCTCCGCTAAGGCATAGGGCACCATAATCTCATAGCGTGGAACCACATTCAAAAGCATATCGAGTGATATATAACCTATGCTGGCAACGTAGTTTTGGACTTGGGTTATCTAGAACCCTCATCGCCCAGTTCTAAATTCTACTACCAAAACATACATATAGCTCATATAATACTTGTGACATATCTAATGCCAAAACTATTTGAAATGGATAAGGAAATATCTGATGTCATGCAATTGTCATATCATAAGTCATAATACCTAGCATGGCCATAATTCAAAACATATTTATCTTTCTGAATTCATAGCTTGAATAATTAGGCATGCAATTTTATAATACTTGAGGTCATGTTATCTAAACATGCCAATTTTCACTTAAAATATGCAATTTAAAGGAATCGTGCTAGAAATCATTCTTTATACATGGTATTTTGAAAACACTTAAGAAATCCTAAATAAAACATGGGTAATGAATGAGAAACCATGAATTGATGCTTTAAAGCTGAATAAATAAGTTTCACCCAATTTGGGTAACAACCCTAATTTCATAAGTTCATAAATCAAAGTAAAACTTGGGGGTTTTGGGCTTAATGGTGAAAGAAATCCTTCATTAAATACCGACATACCTGAATTGAAGCTTTCTTAGTGTAGATTAAGAAGAATGGAGGCTTGAAGATGGAGGTTCTTTCTTGGAGCTGAAACTTGGATGAGTGGAACTCTTTTCCTCTTTTAGAATAGGATGAGTAGAATGGGAAGTGCTTAGGCTATTAGGGAATAAAACTCTTCTAAAAATGGCCAAAACAACCTTACTTAGAGGTTTAAAATAATATAGGAAAAGACCATAATACCCCTAACTTAATTAAATAGTTGCAGAATCCACCTCACAAGTTGCTCGACGGGCGTCGAACACATGATGGCCCATCAGAACAAGGTGTCTACCAAGCTTGTTGAGGTCTGGGACTTTTAAAGTCTTTTGATGGCAGTTTCCCATGGTCCATCAAAACTACGAAGCCAGTCGTGACACCCGTTAGAGAAAAGGGAAAGCTGGGGAAAATCTATTGGAAGTTCCTGATTCTTGATTTCAATGGGCCATCGTTACTTCGACGCCCATCGTGACTGCCCATCAGGTTGGAAGGAATTGTGTCTCAAGGACACTGGATGATTTTCACAGTGCTCCCGATGGCCCATCGTAGCTTTGACGCTCGTGGCGGCTGCCCGTGGGGTCAAACAGTTGCAACAAAAATCTTGGATTCTAAGTTTGTTAGCTGGTTCAAATTCTAGGGTATTACAATATTTCCTCCTTGGGATAATTTGTCCTCGAATGAAGTCTTAGTAAGGAAAACTGGAGAGAAAATATCCCAACCAACCGACAAAACATGAAAACTTAGGATTTAGCATGAATACTAACTATTTAACTTAAAACTTGACTGAACTAACCTTTGGAAAACATGAATGCATGCTAGGATCATGAAAGAAACTGATTGAATATGACTAGAGGGACATACTAAGGAGGAAACAACAATCTTAGGTTGAAACTGGACCGAAAAGAAACATATGAGGGTACTTGGCTTTCATGGAGGCTTCTTCTTCCCAAGTAGCTCACTCAACTAGATTATTCCTCCAAAGGACTTTCATCGAAGTGACTTTTTTGTTTGTCAACCTCTTAATCTAACGATCAAGAATCTCCATGGAAACTTACTCATAAGTAAGGCTATCCTTCACACTCACATCTTCCAAAGTAACAATTAAGGATGGATCACGAACACCCTTTTTTAACAAGGAAAAATGGAAAACTGGATGAATCGCTTCTATATCTATTGGCAAGTCCAACTCATAAGCAACATTATCAATGTAACACCCCGGAAATGTATCCAGCTTTTAAACTCAGTCTTGCAGAAATTTTTTGGACTTCCAGGGACCCCGGGTTAAGTCCATGAATCATGAAAGGTTCTACGAGTCATATAAGTGATTCATGATTCCAGTCCTGTAGACCATTCTCAGGTCTGAGAACCACGAGTCAGTTTCATGACTCGTGAACATTTACACGAGTCGTGGAACCAAACCATGAAACTCAGACAGAGAGTGGTTAAGTTCCGTGAGTTCCACGACTCATCCCTACGACTCGTGAAAGAATCTATGAGTCATCCTGTGGGACCGTAGGAAACATCTAGCAGCCTGGAATTTTGTCTCAGGAACCACGACTCCATTCCACGAGTCGTGACTGGTTCTATGATTCGTGGGAGGGACCCGTGGAACCTGAAGCCGAGTTTTTAAGTCAATTTTTCTGAGTTAAATTCCTGGGATATTTTAGTAATTTCCAACCCTTTTAACTCCTAAGTGAGGTCATTTTGACAACTTCAAGAAGGGTTTTCACCCTTATTACCCTAAGTTCCTCCTAAACTATTCATTCACCTCCCAAAAGAAGAAAAGTTCTTCCTCAAGCTTCAAGTCTCCAAGCTCCAAGTCAAGTCTCCTAATCTTTTCCATTGAAGTGGGTAATCTTCATCCAAGGTATGTGGGTCTTTAACAATGGGTTCCTTTCACCCTTGTTCCCAAAATCCCGAATTCTTATGTTGAATTATGAATTTATGAAATTAGGGTTTTGATCTAAACTTTGGGGAAAGCTTATGAAATCAGTTCTTATGTTTAAATTCATGGTTTCTTATTGATTTTTTTACATGATTTAATTATGACTATCTTATTGGTTTTGAAAGCCTAAGCATGAAAGTTGATTTCTAGCATGAAACTATGAATTTACATTTTTTCAAGAGAAAGTTGGCATGATTAGATATCATGGCCTTTATATATTTATGAAATTGCATGCCTAATTCTTTAAGTATGAATTTAGCAAGAAAAACATGTTTTGAAGTTTTGGATTTTCTTGGAGTGGTTCGAGCTTGGACATCGTTGTTCTAGCAGCTTGTCATCGGACGACAGGTAGGTTACGGTTTATTTTCCCTAGACTCCACATATATATGATAAAATTGTATTAATGGGCATCCTTGGGTTGGTTTATTAGGTTGGTACCACAGACCTCGACCGCTTTATTCATGTCCGCCTACTTTTGTTCCTCCGTTGCTTGTAGTACTTGCCGATATATTTTATGTACCCTTGTGGTCCTGTGAGGCCTTGTTGACTCTGGAACATAGAAGGTGGGATTTTGGGAATGTCCGCGAGTCCCGGGCATAGAATTATTCTTCTAGGCTGGTTATGCTTGCTGAGTAGCTGTGGGCCTGTGCAGGGTCGATAGGTTGATTGTGAGCTGCTGGGCAGCTATTGTGTGTGATCATACCATTTACATGCATATAAAGAGGTTTTATCCATGTTTTACTATGGTTTTGGCTTCGGGCCTACTGGCACTATTTTCTAAACCTTGCATGGCCCCGGGGGCCCGTTTTTAATGGAAATAATTTGGAAATGGTTTGATTTGACTTGTGAGTATTCTTGGTAAAAGAAAGTAAATTATGTTTTAAATCATCAGTTTTACGATTAACGCTAGATTCGGCAGGGCCGGAGTGCTAGTTGAGTTTTCTTGTTACTTGAGATGATTTTTAGCCTCGGTCGGACCGAGCACCTGAGATGACTTTCTACTGTTTAGACCCGGTTATGCCCGGGCACCCTTGGAGGGGTTTTTGAGATATTTTCCTACCACTTTAGTCCTGGACAGGGTCTGGGCATGATATCGGCAACAACAACTTTTCATAACTAGAAGCTTAAAATCTTGATCCAACAAATAGATAAGTATACGGGATCCATACCTCACCAAAAAAACTCCATAGCTACTGCCAAATACTCAAAAAACACATGCTATCTCGCTGCATCAACACCCACGAAGATATTCCATGAAATCAACGGAGAAAACTATACCAAAATGACGAGCTCGCGACGTAGAGCAACTTCCGTCAAACTTCCCAATTGAAAGGATCAAAGTCCATGGATTATTTATGGACTCTCCCTCTGATTTTCAGAAGCTTTTGGGTGATTTTTATGAATTAAAACGAAGCTGGAACACCTTTTATAAAGCAAAACCGACTGAGGATGCGGGCCTCGCCCTGACGTGTCTGCTTGCGCGGTTTTACGAAAACGTGAATATCTCTCTATTCTGAAGTCGTACTGACAAACGGTTTAGTGCATTGGAAACTAGACTCGTAGACCTTCGATTTGGTATATTGGGGGACCACTAAAACTTTATAGATATGGAGAAACACCCCAAGACATTTAACCAAAATTTGAAGAGAATTCCTTAAAGGGATTTACAATAACTTTTTCCGACTTTTGTTTCGCAACTTGCTTGACTTCAAAACTTATCATACGATCATTTTGTGATTATAATACCTCATAACACATCCTTCTTAGTATATTAGATACTATTAGTCTTACCCCAAAGGCACGGGTAACTTCAAACCTTCCAAACGGGCGAGATGTTACACGAGGCATTTCTTTAACTCAAACTTTTAAGTAAGGGATTCCTTTGACCTAGAACCTTGGTCAAATTCTTTGGTATTACCAAGAATGTTGACGGAAGTCAACGATTCCAACGTTGAATCTCTACAATGAGGAACGGCCATAAAGACCAAACAAATGGCCCAGGAATCGAACTACCGGTCCCGACAAGCCATAAATGACTTGGGCCACTACAAGTAAGCTCTAATGGTACAAGAAAGGCGAAAATGTGTAAATGACCGGAAGGGTCATTACAATCATGTTGTGGGGAAAAACACAATACAATAAGTCCACTAGTCGAATAACGATGTTACACATGCCATACTAGCTTTGGCCCTAAAGGTCATGCCAGAAGGTGAAAAGGAATCCTTAACATACCTTTCAGCTGAAGTCCTAAAGGTGTTTCTATAAAACTTGACCAACCAAATGTAATGCGACAAATGTGAGGTTAAACAAGGCTACAAGAATGAGCCATAACCAATTGATAAGGCATCAATGTCATACGCATGACCAGCCAAGTCCAAAGAATAAAATGAGGCTAATAACAATAATAAACAACAGCTATATCCAATGAAGATATTCCAACAACATCTCGAAGGAGCGATGAGCTCCCCAGGTAATATAACAAGACGTACTTTACGTTGTTCAATCCAATAGCTATCGTACGCGACACCAATAAGAATCAAACAAACACCCCAATCCCTCCAACACCTTAACACCATCAGTACACAACAATAATAACCAAATGTAATAAGACAAAGGGGTTGTTCAAAGACACAACATCCAAAATACCACTTTGTTGGTCGAAAAGCTTTTAAAACGATAGTAGAACATAAACTTATTAAAGAGGGTCATGGGGGAATGATTTCCTTGACAAAAATCTTTGAAATACAAAGATAAATAATCTGCCTCTTTGAAGTAACCACAGCTGAAGCCAAAATCGATAAGAAAATACTACAACTCATCGGCAACACAACTTTTCATAACTAGAATCTTAGAATTTCGATTCAATAAATAGATAAGTATACGGGATCCTTACCTTACCAATAAAACTCCGTAGCTACTGAAATATATTGAATAACTTGCTGCAATATCACTGCCACAAAACCCATGAAGATATTCCACAAAATTGACGGTGCAAACTATACCAAAATAATGAGCTCGTGACGTAGAGTAACTTTTGTTAAACTTCCGAATTGAAAGCATCAAAGTCCATGAAGTACTTAGGGGATTTCCCTCTGAGTTTTAGTGATTTTTTGTTGAATTTAATAGGTTAAACCGAAAGGAAATAACCCTTTATATAGCTAAACCGACATAGGGGTTAGGGGGCCCACCTTGACGTTCCCGCTTATACAGTTTTATGAAATTGCAAATATCTCTATATTCTGAAGTCGTACGGACAAATGGGTTAGTGCATTGAAAACTATACTCGTAGACCTTCAATTTGGTAGGTTTAAGGCCTTCTAACTCTTTAAATATTAGGAGAAAATTTTCGAGACATTTGACCTAAATTTTTGGAGAATTTCTTAAAACAATTTGCAATAACTTTCTCCGACTTTTATTTTGCAACTTGCTGGAACTCAAAACATAATATACGACCATTGTGAAATTAAAATACTTTATAAAACCTCCTTCATACATATTAAGAACTCTTAGTCTTACATCAAAAGTACAAGTGAATTCGAAGTTCAAATGGGCAGGGTGTTACATCCTCCCCTCTTAGGGACATGCATCCTCGAATGATGATAATGTACTTGGTATCATAGGAAACAATGCAAGAGTTCGTATAATAAAATAATGTTCCTCAAGTACTCAAATATTGGTCTAATATCTATCTATTCTAAATATTATCTGAAGGTATGAATAAGAAAAGTTATCTAGACTTTATGTGTCCTCTTTAGCTTCCCATGCCATCTCCAGATATTATGTTTCCACCATAATACTTTAACTGAAGCTATATCCTTATTCTACAATCTCCTAATCTGGTGATCTACTATGACAAGTGGGACTCCCTAATTAGATAATTCCTCTAAAATTTGAACATCTATCATTAGTACTATATGTGTTTGATATCTGATATACTTTCATAAAATAGAAACACGAAAGAATAGGTGTACTGCCTCTCCCCTTTGAAAGCAACTCTAGTTGGTAAGCAACTCGGCCTATCCATCACAAAATATAGTAAGCTCCAATATATCGAGGTATCAGCTTTCCCTCCCTGCCAAATTATATAATGCTTTTTATTGGTAAAACCTTCAAAAAATCCCAATCATCAATATTGAACTCTTTGTCCCATTGTCTGACATCTAAATATGAGTTCTGGTGGCTATGAGCTATCAAAAATCGCTATCTGAACCATTTAACCTTGTCCATGGCTTACTACACTATGTTAGTTATCCTGAATCTCTAACCTTGAACGAATCAAAAGGGAATCATCATTTATGTACATATAAAGCCTCGTACAGTGCCATATCAATGCTCGAATTATAGCTAATATTATAAGAAAACTCAATATGTGATAAGTGATTATCCAGTTCTCTCTAAAATCTATCACACATGCCCAAAACATATCCTCGAGTTTATGGATTGTATGTTTGGCTTAGCCAATAGTCAAAGGATTAAATTTTAAACTAAGATTAACTGAGTCCTAAGACCCTTCTGGAATGATCTCCAGAAATGTGCTATAAATTGTGCACTCTATCTAAAATAATCGATACTAGGACGCCATAAAGTATGAATTTCTCTATAATATACAACCCAACATAATATCTAGCTAGAATGTAGCCCTTAATAGCAAGAAATGGGCTAATTTCATCAGCTTACCAATAATCACCCAAATGGAATTGAATTTCAGTTGCAAACAAGGCAAACCTGTGACAAAAATCCATATTTATTGCCTCCCACTTCCACAATGGAAGCGCTATCTACTAAATTAGCCCTCTAGGCTTCTGATCTCTACCTTTACCTACCGATAATTTTGGAAGTGAGCCATCAAAATCAACTATGTCCCTTTCTATTCTTGGCCACCAATAAATATCTTTAATATCATAATATATTTTCATGGATCCTGGGTGAATAGAGTAACGAGAATGGTGTGCCTCTTCCATAATCTACTGTTGAAGCTTTGCAACATCTAAAACTTAGTCTTCCCTTCATATCATATTATATCAGTGGCTAATGACTCACGTTGTTGAGCCTTTCCTCTAAGCTGCTCTAAGTTGGTATCCTCGTATTGTTGTGCCTTAACCTCCACAACTAGAGATGATACGATTGTTTCCTGATGTATGACCCCAACATCATCTGAGTCTAATAATCTAAGCCCCAAAATAGCTAGCTGACAGATCTCTCAAAACATCTCTTGCTTCTCCACTTCCAAATACAATAGATTATGACAAAAGGCATCTGCTACTATATTGGCTTTTTGTGGACGGTGTAAGATATCCACATCATAGGCTTTTAGCAATTTAAGCCATCAGTTTTATCGCAGGTTCAACTCTTTCTATCCAAAAATATACAAGAGAATCTTATGATATGTATATATATCAAGATGAACTCCATACAGGTAATACCTTAAAATCTTCAAGGCATGAATAAATGTAGCCACCTCTAAATCGTAGGTCGGGTAGTTCTTCTCATTCTTTTTTAACTGTCTAGAAGCATAAGTAATTACCTTTTCATGTTGCGTCAAAACACAAACCATCCTAATGCTTGAAGAATCACAATACATTACATAGTCCTCCAGACGACCTGGTAAGCTCAGAACTGGTGTTGAAGTTAATCTATCTTTCAACTTTTGGAAACTCCATCCGTAGGCTGTGGTCTACTGAAATACTACATACTTTCCGAGTCAGCTTTGTCAAAGGTGCTAAAAGTGAAGAAAATCATTCCATAAACCTTTTGTAATACCTGCTAACCCCAGCAAACTACAAACTTATGTCTTGATCGTGGGTCTAGTCCAAGTCTTCAAGGACTTAATATTTTGTAAGTCAACCTAAATATCAACAATTGATTCAATATTGCCTAAAAAGGTTATATAATATAACCAAAATTCACACTTCGAGAGTTTAGAATACAACCTTTGATTTCAGAGTACCTGAAGCACTGCTTGCACATAGTCTATATGATTCGTCTCTTAATGAGATATACAAAAATATGATTAATAAACACAATGACAACTAGTCTAAAAAGGGAACAAATATACAATTCATCAAGTCCATAAGGTGTTCTCCAACCCAAAATACATCACAAGAAACTCAAAATTTCCATATCTAGTCCTAAAGGCAATCTTTTAAATATCACTCTCCTGAGCTCGTACCTAGTGGTACCCTAAACGTGAATTAATCATCGAGAAACATTAAGCATCCTACAGCTAGACAAAAAGCCTATTAATCTTTGATAGTGGATATATGTCCTTTATAGTCACCTTAATCAATTTTTGGTAATCTATACACTTCAATGAGTCATTTTTCATCTGCTTGAATAATGCTAGTGCATTGCACGGAGGTGCACTAGTCCTGATGAAGCCCTTATCTAATAAATCTTTCAATTGTTCATTCAATTCCTTTAATTCTGTTGGTGCTATTTTATATGTGGGAATTGTTATTTGTTGGGCAATGTAGCGATAGCAAAAATAAATCTCCCATTCTAGGGGGATACTAAAAAGCTCATCTAGATACTCATTAGCCATTGGAAAAAACTGAAGAGTCAGTATCTCAACATCAATATTTTAAAACCATATAGTATGGTAAATACAACATTTGGCAATCATTTTCATTGCCTGATAATAGGAAATAAACATGTCTTTCATCGTTGCCGCATTACCCTTTCACTCTCGAACTAAATCCATTGGAAAGTGGAATTTAACAGTCTTTGCTTGATAGTCAACACTGGCATAACAAGATGCAAACTAATCCATGCCTATAATGATATCAAAGTCAAGCATCTATAACTCTATCAGGTCTGTAGAGGTCTGATGACCAACAATATCTATCAAATAATTTTGATAAACCCTTTAGGCAGTAATAGAGTCACCAACTGGGGGAGACATTACCAAAAGGTCACTGCAATGGCTCTAGTAGTATACATAACTTCCCAGCAAGTAATGGGATAACATATGATAATGTGGATCCTGTATCTATCAAAACATAAACACAGTGGGAGCAACCACTCAACATACCTGTCATAACATTTGGCAATGAAGTATGAATCGTGATGGCCAATAGTGCATATGTGCAATTCTTGCCACTGCCAGAACTAGATAATCTCTCTTGGTGTCGACCTCTACCTGATAAAATCTTGGAACCATGATTTATAGTATATACTGAGGAAGATAGCCCTTTTTGCTAATTTATCTGTCTTTGTTGAAACTTGCTTGTCCCTAAATAGAAAATATCATTCTATATGAACCTCTTGACTACAAAAATAGCATATTATGGAGCCCAGACAATATAACCCAACATGTGTTTATTGCATGTATGAGAATATGGCACAACTAATCTAAACTGCTTGGGGACCCTGTGCTGCTCCGATCCTGATCTAACCCAGACCTGACCACCCTAGGCGATTAAACCTTCTACCTTAGGACTTTTTGGTGGGGGTCTAGGTGATCTCCCTGAATACCGAGGTTTAGAGCCACCCTGAGTCCCATCTGAAAACCATGGGCTTATCCCTTTTCTATAGCTCTCTCTCGACCCTCTCAATCGTATTTTTCTAATGTCAAAGCACTTTTATGTTCTATTTAGTGACCCAAATTCATGATATGCGCATATCATCATTATGGGAGGTTTAGTACAAGCCTAATAATAATTGTGAGCAGAAGAACTCAACCGTTATAACTCAACTCTATTTCACTATTTGAGCAAGAAAAAAGGTAACTTTCCTGAAAAATGTCTGTAGCTTCCTGCTTATAATATGTGGTGCACAACATATTTATAAACAAGACTCTACTAGACACAACTTCTAGACTCCCTAGGATATGACATTTCTCTGATACCAAGTTTGTCACGCCCCAACTCTGGGGGGCATAGCTGGCACCTAATGCCAAAACTTAGGCCAAAGTTGACCCTACTGAAATATTTTCCAATGACGCACAGAAGCCACACACAATTAAGTAAACAAACAAGTGTATATTGGCTTAAAAATTATCCCTCGACTTGCAAGGCCCATGTCCATAGCTCTAGAAAGAAAATAACTACTCCCAACAGTTCAAATAAAGTAATAACAAGGTAGCACATAATCTTATTTGGGCTGTTGAGGCTTCCATGATATCTTGAAAAGCATAAACAATATGCGGGCCATTGAGGCCACCATGATCTTTATACATAAATTGAAAACATGTATATACAATGTAAACTAGGCTAGTGAGAAACTAAACTACCAACAAAACAACAACAACAACAACAAGGCCCTATTAGATAACAAGCTACAACTAATAAACATACAAGGCCAAAATTACCACCATTATAGCTATGCAATCCAACTTACTAGTCAGTAAGCCTCTATGAATACAATACTTGGTGGTACAAGGCCCTACCCTACCCAAAAAGCAATAAAAAACAAAAAGGGCAAACCTCTGGGACTTTTACGACCCCTAAAAGGAAAAGAGTCAACCAACCCACTGAAAGATCGGCTATGCTACCCGCCAGATATGTTTGGTCATCTCTGAGAACCTGTAGGCATAAATGCAGTGCCCCCAGGCAATGGGGCATCAGTACGAAATAATGTATCTACCATGTAAGGCAAACTGAAAGCTAAGAGCAAAGGAGATGGTAAATACACACCAAGATGAGGGAGTCCATGGAATGAAACAACTCCAAGGTGGCACTTCATTAAAACTGTGGAAGAAAGAATGTGATCTTTCAACTTGAGGATTCGGTTAGGGTTAGCTTTTGGAAGGAGAGATTCCCACAAATTCACAAAGGGAAGTTGATTCCAAGGGGTGATGGCTCGTTCAAAGTGCTTGAAAGGTTCAATGACAATGCCTACAAGATTGACTTATTATGTGAGTATAATGTTCACAATGTTTTCAATATAAGTGATTTATTTTCTACTGTTATAGGTGACTCTATGAATTCGGGGATGAATCCCATTCAAGAAGGGGAGGATGGTATTATATCGCCCAACACATCCCCTACAAATCCATTCACTAAAAACCAAGCTAAAGAACTCCAAGCCCTACAAGCTTTATTCATGAAGAAAGACGCTTTGGAGACCATTGAGTAGCCTCAATAAAGGATCTATAACTTATGGATGATAATGTGGAACAAAGAGGAAGTTGTCAAGGAAACCAACATTTTATTTGATCAGGCAGATGGCAACTGCATTTAGCAAGTGAAATGCAGGAGCCAACTAGTGAGATGCCTTAGAGAATGTGTTACACTTGTGTTTAGCAAGTGTAACACTGTGGCCATCAATGTGTCATGCCCCAAACTTGGGGGGAGTAACTGGATCATAACGCAAACACCTATGCTAAAGTTTACCCTGCTGAACTATTTGCCAATGGAGCATAGAAGCCACACACAATTAAGAAAACAAACAAGTATATCTCGGCTTAAAAATCAGCTCTCAATCGGCAAGACCCCTATTGATAGCTCTAGAAAGAATACAGCTACTCCAAATAGTTCATATAAATCAATAAGCAGGTAGCAGCTATTC
This sequence comes from Jaltomata sinuosa, assembly GCA_003996215.1. Lineage (NCBI taxonomy): Eukaryota > Viridiplantae > Streptophyta > Magnoliopsida > Solanales > Solanaceae > Jaltomata > Jaltomata sinuosa. The sequence goes on along the minus strand of QJPP01005931.1, from coordinate 1,525 downwards.
ATGTTTGGGCCATCGAGGCTGCTATTATATCTAGAAAAACATAAACGGTATGTGGGCAATTGAGGCCACCATCATCTCTATTCAAAAATTGGAAACATGTATATATAACGTAAACTAGGCCAGCGAGCTTCTAAACTGCTAAAAAAACAACAACAACAAGAAGGCCCAATCGGCTAACAAGCTACAAATAATAAACCTACAAGGCCAAAATTGCCACCATCATAGCTATAGAACCCAAATGACTAGTCTAAAAGCCACTATAAATAAAATACTTGGTGGAATAGGGCCCAATCCTACCCAGAAAGCTATAAACAACAAAAAGGGAAAACCTCTAAGAACTAAGCAACCCCTAAATAGAAAGGAGTCAACCAACCCACTGAAAGCTCAGCTATGCTACCTGACAGGTCTATCTGGTCATCGCTCAAAATATGCAAGCATGAATATAGCACCCCCAGGCAATGGAGCATCAGTACAAAATAATATATTGAGAATCTAAAGCACATAGCAAAAATAACCTTACCAGAACACCATAAGCTTTGCTGGTACAAATAGCATACAATTTCCATAAGTCCTAGCAGGTGCAAACAGTTGCTTAATACCCATACTGACCCTTTTACCTTGACCCCAATGATGATCTGATCTGAATGTACATGTATAATAAATCAATACAACTCTGAGGCTTTGTGGTACCATATAAGTGTTTCCCCATAGGTACAACCTACCCATCCCATAGGTATGGTCTACCCAGCTCGTAGGCATGATCTTCCCAGCTCAAAAGCGTGATAATGTAATGTAACTGTTGCTCCATTTGTACAGCCTACCCATCTCGTAGGTACAGTATGCCTGGCCTGAAAGCACGATAATATAATGTAACTGCTACCCCATAGGTACAATACGCCCATCCTATTGGTATGATCTACCTGACCCTAAGGCACGATAACAGTCACCAGAATGTAGACTCCAAAAACCTGTAATGTCAGTGTTTGCTGAGGCCAAAACGAGCTCAAAGGTAGCAACAAGATGATAAAAATAACAAAATAATATCATGTAATTGATAACGCTCAAACTACACCTCAAATTAACGAGGCGTAAGCGATCGTAGTCAAGTAAAGAACCCAACAAGGTTGGGGTCGAATCCCACAGAGAATATGGTGAAGATCAAGCCTTTAGTGAATTAAGTAACTCGTAGTCAATTTTTTCCGATAAATAAAAAGGGGGGGTTTTGTGATCAACGTGAACAAAAGCAACAATTATGTAAGAGAAATAATCAGTAGGAGAGAATGAACTAGGGAAGTGTTCACCATGGCGTTGTAACAATGTCGATTCTAGGCTTAACCGAGTTCTTTCTATATGCTTGTCACGATGTGATTGCGTCAATTGTATCGTCTAAACGTCTCTCGACCAAATAAACAAATTTCCTTTTATCTTCTTTCGATCTCAAAAAGATGTGCTTTTTAGCTCTCAATCCTAACCTCAAGCAGACTAATCCAGTTACGGCATTAATCTTTAAGACGAGAGTTGGTAG
>QJPP01005930.1:0-43552 GCA_003996215.1 Jaltomata sinuosa | reverse complement strand
AATCCCAAAGCAAACCTGCATCGCCCCTCAGGCAACTACGAGGACACATAAACACATACAAAGAGTATCTCCCTTCTTTTCAACTAAACAAAAATGCTTCCTTAGCATATACTAAACCTTACAAATCCTTTCTCAAATAAGAACCTGAAGTCATTACCTTACTACTCATAGCTACACGTCAAATTCAATAAGGCAGGAGAAGAATGGGCCGAATGCCCAACTCACCTGAAATGCCCACAAATACAACCTAACCACGAGGTTACGATCAACACTTAGTCGGAGTGCTTAAAGTCAAGACCCAATCACGATGCCAACATCCAGAGCTCATCGAAAGAACTACGATCAAGATTCGTTCCAACTGGAGCTAGGGATACAACAAAACACCCAGCGGACCAGGAAGTGGAGGAGACTATGGGAACAACCCATATACCTGCCAACCTCCTAAATTAATCAACAAAGAGGGTTGACTCTAGACACTCGGGAGACCAAACCAATCTATGCACACTAGCATAACCAATATCTCCCAACTGAGGCAAAATCTCAACTCCAGCCCAACTACCGGTAATACACCGAACCATCACATGGATCTCTAGCCACGCTAGATAACGGCCTAGGCAACAACCATCTAGGATCGTTCAACAAGGGCAACTCAACCACAAGTCCAAAATCACAATGAAACAGGGGTAACCCAACTAGAAACAGAATAACAAGAACTACCCACGAGCTACAACTCTGGGAAAACACCTCTCAAGGCTAACTTACCCCCATCCACTACTAAAGAATAAACTACCAATAAAATAATATATCGATACTACAATTTGGGTAGACAAACAACTTAAACAAGTAGCAGGTAGACATATAAGCAATTACACGACAGAAGGGATAGAGTCGCAACACGAGTGGGACTAACATAAGTCGAATGTAGCAAAAGCCTAACCTGCAGCAATAATATCAGGAACCTCTACCTCTGGCCCACCAAGACGAGTATCAAGTTGATGGGATATAACTATGGACTGAGTAGTCAAAACTAAAGGCCCAACCGGCGCTCACCGAGGACAAGATCTATAAAGGTGACCAATCTCTCCACAATGATAACAACCAGGCTGTCCGGGATACACAATCATGGGGTAATTCCTAGTAAAGTGCCCATGCTCACCACACCAAAAATAGCCTATACCAGATAAAGTCCGATGGGAAAATCTTACCTTGTACTCCAATACCGACAGATAACCCTACTGAAGAACTAGAAGCTCAACCCTAACTGAAGCACCACTCACAGAACCGGGTACTGAAACACTCACCGGATTTCTCAGAGTCCTAGCCACGGTGTCTTGAAGCACTGAGATTGCTATAAATCCAATCAGAGGTTAGGATGACCCCACACCCCCTATCTAGTGCAGTAAACCCTCACTCTGGAGTCCTGGCATTGATGGAAGCATTGAAGCAACAGGCACAAAAGCCTCGGCACCAACCGCTATCGCACTCGTATGAGGAATCTCAGAGTGAATGAACAACCAAAGTTTAGAAGTCAATAGAACCAGGAACACACGATGAGGAGACAAGAAGATGAAACTTTTCCTAACAATTACCTGTAGCCTCCCGCAGATAGGATACGGACGTCATCGTACCGATCCGTGAAACTCTACTTAGACACTTGCTTCTGTACCATGACACCGGTGAACCTAGAGCTTTGATACCAAGCTGTCACAACCCGATTTCTAAATTCATGATGGCACCTACAATCCCCCAGTAGGAGAACCAATTCCCGTAGCCCAGAACGGTTAGTAATGGGCTACTACCTAACAAAAATGCACCAGCAAGCAGAAATAAGTGAAAGCAAAACTCGAATATAAATACATAAAGGAAACTACACCAACCCCAAGACTTGGTATCAATAGTACATAAGCTTCTAATAGGATACAAGTGCTAGTAGTAACAAAATACAACATAAATTGCCTCCGAAAGTACAAGGAGCAACAGTACAACAGATGAGATGTAGACAAGCCCCGACCGTCAGGCGCTCACCCTAGTCTCAAAGATCCAAAAGTTGCACGAGTCTCCAACGTGATAAACGGCGAAAGCTCAGCTAATATTTGCACAAAAAAATGCAGAAGTGTTGTATGAGCACCAAAACCATGGGTACTCAGTATGTATCATAGGCCGACTGAGCGCATATAAGATATAAAAGCAGTAAGTAACAGATAGCAAGAAAGCAGTCACTGAAGCAATAAGCAAGGCACAAGGAGCTAGCACAGATCATCCATTACCAAGATCTTCAAGTAACACATGCTAGCACAGAGATACAATTACTCAGAATCACAAGTAAAGGAAAGGAGAACCCACCTGGAGTCCTTGTACAACAATATAAGTAAGTAGAGAGAGAGTTGAGAAAATAGAGGTATACCGGTAACCTCAAGTGGAAGGAAAAGACGTAGAGCAGTCTAACATACTCAAAATGGAATCAACCAGTATAAGGAAATCATAACACCAATCCAATCATATGATAGCATAACCAGGGAATCACCTCACAAGTACAACCCTAGGATGAAATAACTAGGCCACAATAACCGAGAGATACCACTCAACTTCCCACAAGAATAGAACCAGAGTCTCACACTCTTCTCAGAAGGCCACACAAAAGTGCCTCAATAAGATAGGACACCAAAGCCCTCTCAATAATCAAAAATCCCGCAACCAAAGCCTCAACAGGCTAGCCATCACTAATCTTTCAAGAACCGGGTGCCAAGACAAGCTCTAAGTAAAAAAAGGAGTAAATATAGTCTACCTACAGTCCCAACGGCCGCCCATACAACCAAGGAACACAATCAAGTGAAAACAAACCCTCTGACATCCCATACTACCGGAGCGTACACTGAACACACAACAAACAAGGGTGGAATCCAATGCATGATATGATATGATATGATATGTGAAATAGAACCTCTGTACGTACCTCCTCCGGTGCCAATCAGGCCCAGCAGGCAGGTTCCATGGAAGGACTCAGCCTGTATACCTCTACTCTACCGTATACCCTTCCCTCCGGCGCACGAAGCCCGAAGCACCAGGCCTAGAGCGACAAGGTCCATGGAGGTCCCCGATCCCATACTAAAACTCAGTATCAAGACATGTCATCCGGAAGCAAGTCCGGGATCAAGATAGAGACCCAGTCTAAAATATGCATGCCCAGACCCTGTCCAGGACTAAAGTAGTATAAAATGCCTCAAAAACCCCTCCAAGGGTGCCCGGGCATAACCGGGTCTAAAACTGTAGTAAATCAAGTCTAGTGCTCTGCCATGCGGAGACTAGTATCAGTAATAAAATCAAGTCTGGTGCTCTGCCCCGCAGAGACTAGTATCAGTAATAAAATTAAGTCTGGTGCTCTGCCACGCAGAGACTAGTATCAGTAATAAAATCAAGTCTGGTGCTCTGCGCTGCAGAGACTAGTACCAGTAATAAAATCAGCGCGAAAACATCCAAAAATCCCCTTTTTTATCATCAACAGTACGAAAAAGGGCCCCCAGGGCCATGCAGATTTAGGAAAACTGTCAGTAGTGGCTCGCAGCCAAAACTGTAGTAAAACATGCAGGGGAAAACCTTTTTCATGGATGATATGCTCGCACACAAATATAAAAGTAGCCCAACAGCTCACAACAATTCCTATCAACCCTGCACATGCCCAATAGCTACTCATCAGACATAACCAGCCTAAAAGGATAATCTCTATGTCCGGGACTCGCGGACATTCCCAAATAGCCCACCATTTATGTTTCAGAGTCAACACAAGGCCACACAGGACCACAAGGGTAATATACAATACTACACGAATACTACAAACAATGCATGAAATAATGGACGAACAAGGTGGACAAGGTCTGGGGTACCAACCTATAACAACCCATCCAAGGATGCTAATTAATGCAGTTATAGCCTATATACGCAGAGTCTAGCTAGGGGAAAACCATAACCTACCTGTCATTCGATGACTAGCTGCGGGAACGACGTCGTCCAGGCTCGAACTTCTCCAGGAAGCTCTGAACCACACAAAACAAATACTTTCAACTGAAGCCCCAAAGGCGTCTCTATGAAGCCTGACCAGCCAAGGTAATGGAACAATTGCTAGAATCGACAAGGCTGCAAGAACGAGCCATAGCCAATTGATAAGGTGTTAATGTCACACCCGCGACCAGCCAACTCCAAAGCATAAAAATGAGTCCAATAACAATAACAAATGGCAGCTAAATCCAACAACAATACGTTAACCACATCTCCAAGGAGCGACGAGCTCCCGAGGCACTATTTCAAGGCATACTTCACGTTTGTCCAATCCAATCACTATCGTATGTGATCCCAAAAAGAATCGCACAATTTCCCATTCCCTCCAGCACCATACCATAACCAGAACACCACAACAATAACCAAACATAACAAGATAAAGGGGCTGTCCAAAGCCACAAATCCAAAATACCATTTTGGGGCTCAGAAATCCATAAAACAATACTAGAACATATAATAATGAAGGAGGGTCGTAGGAGGAAGGTTACCTCGACAAAAAGATTTGAAATACCAAGATAAGCATGCTGTTATAAGTACCCACCACGAGCTGTAACAATATACGGCAAGAAAACACGATAAACATGCCGATAACAATAAGTTCTCCTCGGAATTGATTCTAAAGCTCAAATTAAGAATGAGTCGAGGATTTAGAACCCTTACCTTACGATAATCAAATGATAATACCATAAAAATATCAGTTCCACGATCTTCCTCCTTGCAGTAGCAACAAACAGAGCCAAAACGACGAGAAAATTATACCACGATGATGAGCTCGCAACGTAGAGCAACTTCCGTTAAACTTCCGAATTGAAAGGATCAAGGTCCATGGATTATTTCTAAGGTTTATATCTGATTTTGTAAGGTTTTGGTCTGTTTTTGTGGGTTTAAAACGAAGGAGAAGCTGATTTATAAAGGCAAACCGACTTAGGATGCGGGCCCCACCTTGACGTGTCTGCTTGCGCGGTCTTACAAAAACGTGAATATCTCTCTATTATGAAGTCGTATGAACAAACGGTTTAGTGCGTTGGAAACTAGACTCGTATACCTTCGATTTGGTATATCGGGGTCTCACTAACTCTTTATATATAGGGAGAAACACCCCAAGACATTTAACCCAAATTTGAAGAGAATTCCTTAAAGGAATTTACAATAACTTTTTTCGACATTTGTTTCGCAACTTACTTGACTTCAAAACTTATCATACAACCATTTTGTGATTATAATACCTCATAACACATCCCTCTTAGTATATTAGACACTATTAGTCTCACCCCAAAGGCACGGGTTACTTTAAACCTTCCAAACGGGCGAGGTGTTACAAGAGGCATTTCTTTAACTCGAACTTTGGAGTAAGGAATTTCTTTGACCTAGAACCTTGGTTTAATTCTTTGATATTACCAAGAATGTTTTCGGAAGTCAACGATTTCCAAAGTTGAAGCTCTAAAACAAGGAACGGCCATAAAGACCAAATAAATGGCTCGGGCACCAAACTACCAGTCCCGACAAGCCATAAATGACTTGGGCTGCTACAAGTAAGCTCTAATGGTACAAGAAAGGCAAAAACGTGTAAGTGACCGGAAGGGTCATTACAGAAACAGAAATAGGCACAGATAACGGCTCACTAGCCAACCCCAAACAAGGCAGAAATTAGGTAGATACATACAAATAAGTGGATCCATGATCAAATAAAGCATAAGATGGCTTACGACATATAAAAATTGTACCTGTAATCATGACATTCGAGGCCTCTACCTCTTGCCTCCCAGGGACCGCATAAAATTGACAATGAACTCCATCTACCCGACTGTCATCCCTACCACTTATTCAACCATGCGGGGTACCACCCCTAGTCTGACGACCTCCCTCTTTAGCTGGACGCTGATTTGCTCTCTCGGGCTGAGCCAACAGAGTTGCGAACTGAACCATACCCCGCGGAGGGCACTCTCTAGTAAGGTGACCACTGACCCCACACTCATAGCAAGCTGAGCCCCACTGAGGACAATCTCTGGCATAGTGACCACTAACACCGCACCTGTAGCAGGACCCTGATAGCCCACCCTATCGAGGCAAACCAACCAAACCTGAATGGCCACCACGGCCTGATACCTTGGAAGTTGCACCCCTCAAAGACTGACCCTGCTCAAACTGAGAACTACTCAAAGCCTGGGGCGAAGCCTGAACTGGTTTACTAGTCTAACCCTGATGTTGCAGTGGCTGATAACCTCGGCCCCACTGGCCCAAACCTCTACCGCCCTAATGAGAACCAGTGTATCCACCCTAATGTCGAGGCCTCTTATCTCTGGCCCCCTGATCATGTCGATGTAAATCCTCCACAGTGCGGGCATAGTCTGCAATAGATTGAAACAATCGACCATCGACAACCAATATCTAGGCTAGCTGTCTAATCTCTAGCCTTAAACCCCATACAAATATGCAATTTTTATCTGCCTCGGTAGGAATGATAATAGCTCCAAATGGTTCTAGATGATGAAAATGGGTCTCATACTCAGATATAGTCATAGATCCCTGCATAAGCCGAGTTAACTGCTCTCTGCGATGCTCACGATCACTTTGAGGCAAGAACTTGGCCATAAAGGCCTCATAGAACTTAGACCAAGACAACTGAGGTGATGTAGAAGGTCTGCAAGAAACCTGTTCCCTCCACCATAGCTTTGCTAGACCCTCCACCTGATAGGTGGTATAACCGACTTCGGAGTTTCCAACAAACCCAGATCGTGCAACATCTCCTCATATGTAGTAATAAAATCATATGAGTCCTGACCTGATGTACTAGCAATTCTCGGTGGTGCCATTCTCAGAAATATACTCAAGGCCTTCTGCTCCCCATCAGTCATAGCTGGGCGAGGAGCAAGAGGCTGTGCAATTGATGGGATCGGAACAACCTCAGCACGGGGAGCCACAGTAGCAGGCTGCACTTCTAAACTCGGAACACCCAGAGCTACCCCCTGAGCAGGTGTCGGTGCTACCTCTGACGGTCTCTCTCCAATCATACCCAACAACTGAAGTAGCAAATCCCGAACATCTGAAGACCGAGCTAGGGCTGAAGCTGGTGCTGGAACTGGCACTGGAGCTAGTGGTACTTGGGCTGTCCCCAGGCCCACATGCAGCTGCTCTGGAGCGAACTCTGGCTCGTAGTAAAACTCGGGCCCTATCTCAACTCTAGTATCTCTAGCTGGTGCTGCATCTCTGGGAAGACCTCTACCTCTACCCTTGTGACCACCCCGACCCCTGGCTGGAGTCGGAGGTGCAGGGGAAGGAAGCTCTCCTCCGCCAAAAGCTGAAGATCTCATATGAAACATCTGCGGAAGAGTGAACCAGAACAAGTGAGATTTCCAAAAAGTTTCAAGGGTACTACACACGAGATAGAAACAAGAAAATTCCAATTTTCCTAAGATGTCACTATAGCCTCCCGAAGATTGAGTACAGACATCTCCACCCCGATCCGCAGGACTCTACTAGACATTGGCTCCTATACCGATGACACTGGTGAACCTAGAGCTCTGATACTAAGCTGTCACGATCTGATTCCTCAGTCATGATGGCACTTACGACCCCTCGGTAGGCGAACCAATCCCTGTAGCTCAGAATAGTTAGTGATGGGCCACATTCTATCAACTTAAGTGGAAGAATAGTTTAATAAGCGGAAGCAAGAGAACAAGTTGAAGGAAAATAGATAACATGAATAATATACACAATGCGGAAGCTAAACCAAACCCAAAACCTGGTATCATAGTGTATAAGAGCCGGATCTACATAAGGGGTACAAAGGGTCCAAAATAACATATACATCATGTCTATGAACTACGAGAGTACAATATATACAAAAGACAAACTAAAGTCAATATCTAATTGCCAAGAGCTCACACTCAGTCCGACCCAATCCAAAATCTCCAAGCACGAGTCTCCCATGAGCTAGCGGTGATGGCTCACACTAGGATCTGTACCAGAAGATGGAGAGTGTAGTATGAGTACCAAATGCGAAGCATAAGGTACCCAGTAGGTATCATAGGCCGACTGGGCATATATAAGATAAAAGCGTAGTAACAGATAGAATAAGAGCAAGTAGTCACAGAATTCTATGAAAAAGTACACAGGATCTAGCCGAGAGGGAAGATAACAGAAACAACATAGAAGGCTAGCAAGTAGAATTCATACACTACAGGCATAGGTGTAAGCAAGAAATAACGCACCTGGGATCCTTGCAATAACAGTATATACATAATAAGTTTTAAAAGTTGACGATATACCGGTAACCTCAAGTACAAGGGGAGGAAGAGAAGAGTAAGGATTTCCATGCTCGAGAATATGAATTAATAACCAACTAATCATACAAATCTCAAGCCCAGAAACTAACAACTTAGCAGTATACAATCTCATAAATATAACCATAATAGAGGATAACACCGCAATAAAGTAACAAGAGGCTACCTATAGTACCCCAGCCGCCCATACAATCGATGAACGTAATCAAGTGAAAACAAACCCTCCAGCATCCCATACTACCCGAGCGTACAAGCAACAAACAGTAAAAAGGGTGGAACCCTAAACAATGAATGATATGATGCATGAAAAATCCCAATGTGATATAAGTACCATATGTTACCCACTTCTGGAGTCCTATAAGGCCCAGAAGACAGGATCCATAGAAGGTCCCACCCGTATACCTCTGCTATGCCGTATACCTTTCCTCTGGCACTCGCGACACGTAGCCCCTGGTCCAAAACGACGAGGTCCGTGGAGGCCCCAGAACACATACTAGATGCCCTATAATCTCAAAACAGTCCCCAAGTAAGGCTGCATAGAGGGTATCCAGGTCTAAAATAGTAAGTCCAATAGTTCTAGCACACGACCCTACCTAGTCTAGCATCACCTCAAAGGCTGTAGTAAAATAAGTCTAGCGCTCGACCTCGTCGAGTGTAGTATAAATGGAGCTAGTGATAAAAAATCCTTTAAAATTCCTTACCCCAAGAAGACCCATCAAAACATTACCAAACCCCTTTTAAATCATTTTCATCGAAAATGGGCCACACGGCCCATGCAAGGTTTAGAAATCCAGTAATAGTCGGCCCAAAGCCAAAACCATAGTAAATTCAAGAAGAAATCTCCTCTATCTATATGAATGATGAATGGAATACACAATAACAACAGTGGCCCCCGGTCCACAAATAACCTATCGGCCCTGCACCGGCTCTAATCGCTCTACAACACAAATAGCCAGCATAATATCACAATAACGATGCCCGAGACTCACGGGCACCCCCAAATAACCCACCATCTATGGTCTAGAGTCAAATAAGGCCCCACAGGACCGCTAGGGTGATACTATCAACTATGAAAAATACTACAGACAGAGGAGGAAAGAAATGAAGCAAACCATGAAAAAGAAATCAAAGTCTATTGTACCAACGTAATAACTCAACCCAAGGATGCCATTTAGTATAATTTTATCCGATATATGCTAAGTCTAGGGAGTTTAGACCATAACCTACCTGTCGTCTGATGAAAAGCTACAGGAATAATGATACCCGTGGCCGAGCTGCTCCGAGAAGCTCCAAACGAGGATCAAACTATCAAAATCATAAATAATTTATTAAGACGAGTCTAACGATACTTATATCACTACAATTGTAGTCGAGTCAAAATTTGGGTCAAAAGTGGGTCTGCGATGCCCACAACCCGAAACCAAAAATAGAAAGGAGAACGATGACCACAATGATGCCAAGAAGATATGCTCCAAAATTGAGCACAATTGGCTAAGAGAAGGGCGCCAAAACAGCCCGCTCAAGAGAGGATTTAAATTGGAATTTAAGAACGAAAATCAAAAAATAGGCAAGGATTACTTACCCCAAAGATAGAATTTAAGCCAAGACGGATAATTTTCCAAACCCACGAACATTCAAGAGTTATGAGGCAGCCACTACAACAATTTTCAAGCTTTTTAAATTTAGTAACAATGGTGGATTTTAGAGAAAACCAAAAGGAAGAAAGTTGGGGAACATGACTTACCAAGAGACGAAGAAGCACGGATTTATGATAAACAACAGTTTCCCAAAGGTTAGAACTTGTATTGGAGCAATTTGGGAGAGTGTTTAAGTGTTTGGAGTTGGGAAAAGTTAAGTTAAAATGTTAGAAAAACTACAACAAGGAAATATATAGTTGCAGGGAATTGGCCAGCGCCAATGGCGCCTAGGCAGCGCTATCACGCTGGCCAGCCAAAATATGCATGAGCGCGATCGCGCTAGGCCAGCGCCGATGGCACTGAGGGTCTTACCTGCAAAATTTTTTTGCAACTTTTGAAAACTCCACGGGGTAATCCGGGAATAAATTGGAAATCGATATTCAAAAACCAATAGTTCTAACAGAGTGGAAACGACGTTCCGGACTCAACGAAATTGATGAAACTTCCATACAAGGTTGTTTTGGAGAAATGTTGACCCAAGTCAACACTAACTAAAAGAACTCAAAGGCTCAAAATTAGCCCGGCAGAGAGAAGATTTTCTACCCCGCCTGCCTATGAAGAACTTCAAGTCTTAGGAAAGGATGTGGTGGTAACCCATGCAACTTTGTCTAGAACCAGGCGTCCAACACCCAGAAACCGAACCAATAACCTACCTAATCCAAAAAGATAGCCAGTCCTCTTGGGTGACCGAGAGTGTTATGTAAAAAGGACCAAGGAGGATGCTATCCGTCAGGAGAAGGAGGAGGAGTAGGATAACATTTTTGAGATGATGGAATCATCGAATTTCAAATTTGACACTCCGATCATCGAAAGTCACCCAAAGTTACACTTTCAACTCCAAATGGCTTGAAAACAGAGAAAACAACACAAAACCCACACTGGAAGTTCTGAGGCCTCAACTGAAGGTCCAACTAGACCAAACTCAATGCTACAGAGCTAACGGAACTATCAGAATTCAATTCCGAGCATGTTAGCTAAGAATGTTGACTAAAGTCAACGATGTTCTAAGTTAAAGCTCTAAAATAGACAAACGGCCAAAATGCCTGAACAAACGACCAGGGTACTAAACTCCTGGTCCCAGCAAGTCATAAATGACTTGGGGCCGCTACAGGCAAGCTCTAATAGTATAATAAATACGTAAACGCAAATATGACCGGAAGGGTCATCACATAATGGATGTATAATGATCAACTTGAAGAAAATTAGTCTTTAGGATAGTTAAGAAGTTACCAAATACATTTTGAATGCTAGGTGCTTAAACTAGAATCGCTAAAATAATGTTAGATAACTCTCTTAAAACAATTATGCATAAAAAGGTAGATAGATTTTATTTGAGACACATATGACTCAAGAACTGACTCTAACAAAATAAAAATAGGCATAAAATGTATCATTAAATTCAATTGTATTGTTTGGTAAAGAGTTGACAGGGAGTCAGTTTCATTATTTATGTGTCATTGTATGGTGAGTACTTGTATATTCTTTGTGTATTTTGATATCTAGAACTTTTTCTGTTGTGTACAAAGTTAAACTAAATATTGATTTATAGGATATGATTAAGGTGTTTATTTGTTAATAATTTCTTACCCTTTTATTATCCATAGTAAGACCCTTTGAGTCGTTTTAACCTATTTCTTTGGTTAACTGCTTAATTATCTTTTTATCTTTATTGATTTACCTTACATTAGTTTGATCCAAAGTCCCTAGTGCACTTTGAAGTTGAAAGACTTAAAAGTAAAGGGAATGAAAGAAAAAGAAGAAGTAATGAGAATTGATGTGGTGAAAAAAAAGAAAGGATAGTTGATTGAATTCCCTTGAATGAAAAAGTTACTTGTTAGTAGGGAGAGAAAAAACAAAAAATTGAAAAATAAAAATATTTGGAGAAGTCTTCTTTCTAACAATGTGTGAAAGAATAGGGCGAGTGTTTAAAGAACAGGGGATAGATAAAGGGAAGCATGAAAGAAAGTTGAATTTGGATGATATGAGGAAAAAGAGTTTAAAGTAGTTGAAGAAAGTGTCTAAAAAGTGCATAGGAAAATGAGTCACTATTTTACCAAATATTTTCTACCCACCCCTTAGCCAATATTACAACCCGTAAAGTTCTTTTGATCCTATATTTAATATGATATAGTTAATGGAGTATGACACTAAGGGAAAGGATATGGTAAATCTTATATGAATGTAAATTCGTTTGTGAGAGTGAGCGTATTGTTCTATTAGTATGCCTAAAAAATTGTGATAGACAATAAATATGTGAGGGTGATTTGAAATATTTAGGGAACATGGGTAATGTAAACTTGGTAATCTATTCAATATATTTACTTGATAATATGTTTGCAATTTATCTATGTATGATGTTGGTAAGTTAGTTTTAGAAGGCCACGTCGTCTTGATAATATTATCTTATTTGGAATTGGTAGAAGCACGTTATATAAAAGCAGACCTAATGTTTAAAGAGTCTTATGTGATGTAGATAGGAGTAGACCTATTTAAAGTTTGTATTTTAGTTGGGTAAGATGCTTGAGTGTTTTGTTATGTTGTTCGTCAATGTTTCAACTGTGGGGGTGGTGATATTGGGTGAATTTACACTCTTTTTAGCCGTGTTTCACTCACATTTGTGCCTTGTGTTAAGTATATTCTAGCTTGATACTCCTTGTTTTATTCAATTACACGACTTTGAGTTTATTGAAGGTGTTTTGAGCATTGTAGGTTAAAAGACCTTAAAATCAACTAAGTAAGGAGTATAAAATGGATGAAACTCGCAAAACAAGGTCCAAAGCAAGCCAAGAGCTCACCTAGCGAGATGGAAATTTAAGGGGGTGGGGATTTCATAAATACACCCCTCTAATATTTAGCCCCTACACAAAGCAAGGGGAAGGTGAGAAAGTGAGTCGTGTGATGCAAGGGTAAGGCAAAATGGCCTGCCTCGCACCATTGAGCAAGACCTGCCAAACTTTTTTGGAATTTTCCTTGTCTGAATTAGAGGAACCTCTAAGGTGATTTAAACATTATAAATACAATACTTACGCATGTTTCAAGGGGATTATGACTATTTTAAGCGAAAAATGCAGTTGGAGCATAGAGGAAAGGCAAAACACTATTATTCTAGGATTACTTTTTAAAATCTTAACATAGATTACTTTCTTTGTTATTTTAAAGTTTATCTTGTGTAAAAGGAATATGAGTGGATAAAAGCCCTCATTCTAGAGTTATGGTGTAATGAACCATCCCATTTTTATTGAAATTCTCGCGATAAAAATGTAAGAATTTAAAATTTTCGCTAATATAAATTTTGTTTTGAAAGGCAATTGGTTATGTTTAATAAACGTCAAATAAAATAAAGTAAAAAAGAAGTGGGCTGACCAGTAAAGTCCGCCATAGCTCCCCGCTTCCAGCTATAGCGAGCTCGCTACAGCAAGAATACGACCGCTACAGTGGAACCCGCAAACTAGAATCCCAAGATTAAATTATTTCCAGATTCTAGCTCTTATTCTAAAAATGGTTCTCCTAAAAATGCCTCTAAGGTTAATTCTAAGTTTGAACACCAAAAGTAGAGAGGAAAAGCTCTTAAGGAAGTATCATTCTGCCATCCTCCTCATAGTTTCTCCATCAGAACTTCAGGATCAAGTGCAAGGAGCAAGGTTGAATGTACTCAAAGGTAGTAGCTTGGTGTCAAGGTAGGTAATGGTTTATTTAGTAGTAAACTTTGATTAGCAATTCGTATATACAGTGTAGAATTGACGGTAGGCAGCATGATTAGCCTTCAAGCATGGAGTGTGGTAGCATGTATAACATGAAAAGGGCTGCATGTGGAATAATATATATGTGATTTTCATCATGTAATCTTAATTTGGAAAGGCTAATGTGAATAGTGGTGGAAGGAATCGCCGAAATGATAAACCTTTTTGTTTGTGTGTTCTCTTGATGATGTGTTCACCTCATGGTGATTATGTTCTTGGGGTCTTGATATAGAGTAATAATTGAATGTAATGCTAGTACGATATTATGATAACCTGAGAGAAGGAAAACATGATTAAATGAATAAAGTATGATTTGTATTGAAAAGTGAATCAACTTAGGAGTTGCATTGTACGTTCAGTGTTGAAAAATTGTCTAATAAATGACTAATGATGTGGTGTTCATGAATGTGTTAATAATACCAATGATGAGTCTTCCCTCTAGGAACTGAATTCAATGTCCGTTGGCATAATAAATTATTATTAAGTTATTGAGAGGAATTTACGGAGAGTTAGACTTAATCTAGTCTCTTATATGCATTACAAATAGACAGTCATGTTGGTTGGTCTTCGAACATAATTGTTGTTTGATTACTTGTTTTTCTTGATAATAGTTGCATGAATATTCTTATGAATTATCTGAAGCCTGTCTTTAAATGAGTTATGAGTATGTTGTGCACTTGTTATAATTTTGTGTACTTGTAGATGATATCTTATGAGATAGTTGAATATGAAAACATATTAAGATGTGTTAAGAGAGATGAGAATATACGTACTATTCTGTTGTTGAGAGACTCAAGTCTGATGGGAGCTTACAGATGATCAAATATGTTATGAAGCGGGTACCATGCCAGTATGATCCATGGACCCTAGGTTGTCCCCTACAGGGTATGACTAGTCGGGCATAAATAAGATCCTTTAGTATGTGTGTAAATATGAGTGATTATTGTGTGTCATGATATGGTACAGAGTGAGATTGATGAGATACTGATGTGACTGTATTATGTTTGCAGGATTTGTTACAATTCATTATATATGTGAGGTGACTTATGTGTTCCTGATTGGTTGACATTGATGTGTTTAGATATTTGGTTATTACCTGTGTTGTGGACTATTTGATTTCCAGTGTTGCTAGATTAACTTGATTTACATGAATACCTCTCTAATTGATTTGTTGAGTCCTTAATTGATTCCTTGTTTTTGAGAAGTAGATGTATGAACGGTTGTGCCCTATTTCTGGGTTGACTTGGGCTATGGGTGAGAAATTTGTTCTAAGTAATAAGTGATGGGTGTCTGGATAATAATAACTAATGATAGTTAAACTATTGAGTAATTGTAATAGTTGTGCATATTTATGGTTGTGCTGGTACTAGTAACCGTGTTGTGATCATCGATACACATAGGAGTGGAAATGAATGTATAGATATAATTACTAGGATTAATTAGAAATAAGAAAGATAACTCTAACCTGATGGACTTGTTGAGGAAAAGGAATAAAGTAAGAAAGAGGTGGTATGAAGTTGTGGAGTGATATTATTGGTTTATCCATTGATTGTATACTGTGTGAAGTCATGATATATAATTAACTGCTAATTTCATTGAATTCTATATATGTTTTGCGTGAACTAATCTTAGTCGATCGATATTCAATGCAGCAAAGGGATTCTCGCTACAGCAAACTCGCTCCTGCAAAAAAGTGTCTGTTGTAGTGTACCTGTGAAAAATCCAGAGGTTTGCCATAGGGAACCCATTTTCTCCATAGAAGCTTTGCCGTAGTGAAAGCGAACGTGCCCAATCCAGTAGCCAAAAATTCAGTCCCCTGTTTTGGGACTTCACCTCTTCAGCTAAATACAAGATTTAAAACATATGAAAATGACATGTTATAAATTGCACTGGCCAAAAAACAAGGCCATTGTTTTTTGAAGTGCCACCAATGGCACCCACAAATCAAAAACAACAAAATCATCCAACAAAATAAAGAAATTATCCAAAACATGCAAGAATGTAAAAAATTGTCTTAAAGGAGCCCTGAAAGGGTGAAGATCATAAAATTGAATAAAGGAGAATGAAGGGTGGGGGAATTCACCATGACACAGTCTAGTTGGAACTTCATTTGTTTTCGGTGCTTGAGTCACCAGAATCCTCTTCGTCCAATCTACTTCAGAAGGAGAACTTCTGGGCATCTGCCTTCTTCACTTTCAGGACCTTCTAACATAGAGCTTGGGTATTTATAAGGGTCTTGACCCACTTTTAGATCCAAACTAGCATTTTATCCCAGGAGCGTCACTTTTTCTTTTTCGCATTCAGGTCTGCTGGGAGCACGATATGAGCCTGGGCCAGTGACTCGAATGCACCCTGAAGAGCTGAAGGAACGATAACGCTTGATGAAGTGAACTCATGGAGAGGAACTGGCAAGCCTCTTGGGAGGTCCTTTATAGTTTCCATGTCCGATCCTAAGCAATCAAAAGGGCTAGCAGGTTGAGAGGAGCTAGCCCCAGCTCCACCACAACCCTGACCACTATACTACCTCCCTTAGTATCAACCTTCCTCTTCTTCTTGTTACGCCATGGTGTGCCCTACACTCTCAATGGGTCGAAGGATATACAAAGACATTCAAATATGAAAAAGATAAAAATGAGGTGTTAAGCTTGTGTTTTCCCAACCGACTCGCACACGACCATCTTTTTTTCGATTGAAGAACCAATGATAGAGATCGTTCGCTAACATCTGCTGTTCAAATCTGGCATGGTGGACATTCCGTAGCACGTCATGAGCGGGCATATAGCCCATAAAGTGGTGGAATTCATTCATTCATACGCACCTTTTCTTGTTATGCCCCGATGTGCCCTACACTCTCAAAGGGTTGAAAGTTATGTCGCACTCAATGGTAACATTATCCCGCTCTCTGGGCACATTTTCCCGCTCACACAGTGTAGTAATTAGAGAGAAAAATTATAGATCTATATTGCTCGATGGAAAAGTACCTCCACTCTTTGACTATCTGTGCCTGCGCATTCACCGCTACCCCATCTAGAATGCAAGCCACCACCAATGCCTGGTGGTAGGTCACATCGCTAGTGCTGTTGGAGGGACGAATTTGTTGAGAAACTAGGGTTCAACCACCTTCGAGAAGCAGGGGTGCTCTTAATCCCTACATGGCCATTGACCTAAGGGGTCGGGGCCCTCTTATCCTCCAGTGCAAGTGCATACACTAGCCACTACCCATTGTCAGCATTCTCCTTTGCCTTGAACTCCATCTCTGGGGGATTTGGCAACCCATGAGCTTTGTTTATTACCTTTGTTCCAAATTGGATATTCATACCTCGGATGCAAATTGTTGGCTCCAAAATAGTGCAGTCCACGCTGAAGAGCATAACATAGAACTCCTTTACCCAGTTCTAGTTACTGCTATGGGGATGCTCTACCAGTGGTGCCCACTCTATCTCTTGTATCCAGTTAAAGAACCCCGGTGCATCCTCTTCCACCCCCGTCATCACAAAACCCCACTCATAGGTGAACCATCTAATCCTCTGCTCTACATACTACCTCCTACATTAGGTGCGCATGAACCTTTCATAGGGAATGTTGCCTCCTCAACCATAGTGATAGTAGTCTCTATAGAAAGGAAAGGAGTTGCATTAGACAATGTTTTCAGTGATTAATCATAAGAGGTTAAGTATAAAATCAAGGAAGTCATAGAAATATAGTTCAAAAAAATTAGTCCCTCTAAGGCAATGATTTTACCTCAGGACCTTCACTGTAGCGGGTGCATTTCTACTGCAGCAAGGTCGATGTGGAGAGAAAGAGTTCACCATAGTAGAAAGGCTATTGTCAAGCCAAACATCACTAAGAATTTTAAGATGAAAGAAGGGACAATGCAGCTAGAGCAAATACGTGCTAGTATCAGGGTAAGCCTCATAATGACCCATAAAAGCACTTGATGATGTTCGTCAAACTGAGCAAGAATTTCCATTATCAAAATGTCTCAGACAAGTATGTGATATTAGCTCTATTTCCATTCTCTTTGATTGATGAAGCTAAAGAATGGTTGTAGAATGAGCCTGCTGGTTCTATCACCTCTTTGCAAATCTTGTCAAATAAGTTTCTCAACAAATTTTTCTCATCCAGGTTGATGAAAAATTTAAGAGAAAAATATTTAGTTTTATACATAATGATGGTGAATTATTGCCTCAAGCATGGAAATATATAAGGGTTATTTGTAAAATTACCCACACCATAATCAACCAAAGGAGATCATCGAGCATAATTTTATAAGGGGATTGAAGCTGAATTTTAAAGCACTGCTAGATGCAATTACTCAAGGACAAATTTTGTCTAAGAGCTATGATGAGATCGAGGCGCTTCTTAATTTGATGTCTCCAGGTAATCAAGATTATTTGAAGCCAAGCTGTGTGGTTTCCACACAAAAACTCTAGTATGTTAAAAGTTGATAGTGATGTTGCAATACAGTCAGAGATCACTCGACTGATCAACACAATAAACAAACTGGTTACCAACCCAAATGTAAGCTAGGTAAAAACAGGTTCAAAAAGTGTAGAAGATGCCATTGGCATGTGAGTTATGTGGCAAAAATCATATAATTTGGGATGTTCTCTGAATCCTAAATCTATTTACTGTGTTAGGAAGAAGAATTATGGTGGTGAATTATATGGAAATAACTATAATCAAGAGGGCAACTACAATCAAAATTTCAGGAACCACCCAAAATTTTCTTGGTGTGGTAATTAGAATTAGAAGAGACCGCTTAATAATTTCCAATGACCTTAGGATCTGCAACCAACAAGCTCCTTAGATGAGACTATGAAATAGTTTATGGGACAATAGACTCAAATTGTGAATGAAATGTAAAATTCTATTCTTGAACTTGAGCACCAAGTGGAACAACTAGCTGCATCGCAAAACACCAGTCCACCAGGGGGCACTCTTTAAGTAATACTAAGAAGAACTGTTGCTTCCCTTAGCACATACAAGTATATGTGGTCATACAAGTAATAAAGGAAATAAGTCCAGATATCGTATCCATAGAGATTTGATGAATTTATTTCCTTATTGGAATTCTTAATCTAACTATTCAATAAGTAACAAGCAAACAAGAAAATTTTGTGTTTGAGTGTAAAGTAATAACAAATTGTGTAAAAAAGTCTTGATTTAATGTTTTGTACATTCAGATTTGGGAAAAGATCTAGGGTCGTTGTATCCTAACAATCCAGTTGAATTATCAAATTGTATATTTAGTTAATTTCTTGAGTTACTAGTTGCGGATTGATTTAAACTATTTTGGACATTTTTTCAATAGCTCTAAGTCTACTCAACTATTTGTAATGCCTATATATCAATGGTCGTGATCGGTAGTGCAGTACATATTATTTATATTCTATATCAACTGACCAAGGCTAACGAGTATATTTCTATCCACATTAGCAAATCATTCTCACTATTCTAGAGAATTCACAACCAAGACCTACCTTCCCTAATTGCATACGTAAATTCCCTATCTGTAGTTCAACCTATGTATCAGAAGTGACTCGCCATGATGAAGCCATACTCTATGGCAAGCCTTCTATACTGGGAGGACACTCTCCATAGTAGAGTAATCATCCCCAGCGAGACCACGACCCCAGTTTCAACATTTTCTTTGTTTTCTCAGTTTCAAGTATAGATCGAGCACAATATTGAGGTGCATGACACTTATTCTTTGTTTATATGTCGGATAGCACCCCAAATTAAGCCCAAAAAGCACAAAAATTCTCAAAAACCTTTTCTAGTTACCCCACCCTATTTTCGAGTTCAAAACCCATGAACTCCATAAATCTTACGCCAAGAGCGATATAGGAAAGTTAAAAACATAAAAGGAACTAGAATGTTTTAGATTTACTCCCCTACTAGGGAAAAACAAATCCCTACCCCCAAACCCCAATTTTGTGTCAAATTTAACAATTTAGGCATGAACAATGAAATATAAAAGCATTAACCAATAAAATAAAGTAATAAAAGAGAGTTATACCTTAGAAAATTGTCAAAGGAAGGGAAGTGGTAGAGAGGTTTTTCAAGTGAAGGAGTGTTGGTTTTTGCAAAAGTGAGAAAAATGAGCCTCTTCCTCATTCCTTAATTTTCTAGGCCTTTCACTACAACAACCTATTTCTCGTTGTAGCAAGCTCACTACAACGAGAATCCTCTCATTATAGTGGCTAATGTTTTTTCCTCATTTTATTATTTCATTGGCATTATACTCCTAATGCTTAACCCTATTCTTTTGAAGAATCGTGAGACCTTGTAAGACCCTAAGTGAAATTCTTCCCCAAGCTGGGAATTATTGAGAAAAGTAATTCAATTTGTGTATAACCCTTGGCATAATAAATTATTGTTAAGTGTTTAAGATGAATATATGCGAGTTTACATGAGTTAAAATTAATCCAGTCTCTTGTATTTATTATAAATTTATGAGCATGTTGGTTAGTCTTTGGACATAATTGTTGGTTGATTATTTATTTGGCTTGATAATACTTGCATAAATAAGCTTATGAATTATTTGAAGCCTGTCTTTAAATAACTTATGACTATGTTGTGCATTTGTTATATTCTTTTGTACTTATCGATGATATCCTAAGAGATAATTGAATATGAGACATACTGAGATATATTGAGAGAGCTGATAATATACATACTATCTATTGTTGAAAGGCTCGAGTCTGATAGAGGTTATAGACAAGCAGATATATTATAAAGCAGGTACCATGTTGGTCTGGTACATGGACCCTAGGTTGTGCTTTGAAGGAATGACTAGTTGGACATAAATAAGACCATTTAGTATATGTGTATGTATGATTGATTATTGTGAGTCCTGATATGGTACAGAGTGAGACTGATGAGATGCACATACTATATGATTGTAAGATTTGTGTGGACATAAATCTATTTTGTGATGTGACTGTATTGTATTTGCAGGATTTGTTATGATTTATTATATCTGTGAGATGACTTTTGTGTTCCTGACTGGTTGACATTGATGTGTTCTGATATTAGGTTATTACCTGTGTTGTGGACTATTTGATTCCTGTGTTGTTGGGTTAACTTGATTTACATGAATATACCTCCAATTAGTTGGTCGAGTCCTTAATTAATTCCTTGTTTATGATAAGAAGATGTATGAACTATTGTGCCTTGTTGTTGAATTGACTTGGGTTATGGGTGAGGAATCTGTGCTAAGTAATAAGTAATGGGTGGCAAGAGAATAAGAACTAATAATAGTTAATCTGTCAAGTAGTGGTATAGGTGTGTATATTAATGGTTGGGCTGGTACTACTGACCGTGTTATGATCATCGATATACTTAGGAGTGGAATAGAATGCCTATACATAGTTAGTATGATTAATTGGAAATAAGAAAGATAACTCTAACTTGATGGACTTGTTGAGGAAAATGAATAAAGTAAGGAAGAAGTGGTATAATGTTTTGGCGTGATATTATTGTTTTATCTTGTTGATTGTTTACTGTGTGAAGTCATGATATAAAATTAACTGCTGATTTTGTTGAGTTCTATATATGTGTTGCGTGAACTAATGTTAGTCAGCTGATGATACCTACCAGTGTGTGTAGTGTACTGATACTACTCTTACTACACTCTTTTGAGTGTAGGTGTGTTGCAGGTTGACTGAAGTTTCTTGCTTTGAGTGGCGGGTATTCATCATCAACTTTTGCATATCTCATTCCTCAGGCAGATTTTGTGTCCTTAAATTTTCTTTTCATTAATCTATATCAGCAACTCTTGTACATGTCTAGACTAGTTTCTTGGGAATCCTTGTATTTATTAAATCAATGGCTTGTATGGTTTTAAAAAAATATAAATGTGACTATGAGTTTTATTCAAAGTTATTAGTATAATGTTGTTGTTTTAAAAGAAATTCTGCTTTAAAATGATTGGGCAGTAAGGGGTTCTCCTATCGAGCTTGAATACAATAGGTGCCTGCATGATCCGTAATTTGGGTCGTGAGCCATTATATGAACATCATAATTTTTTTATTGTTATTGTGGATTCTATCATACATATCTTGTTCACTTAATATTATGCTTACTATTTTGTAGTTTCGTGATGCATAAGATAAATGAATAATTTCTAGTGGAACTAAACAGAAGAAATCTAAGAATAGAACATCGATTAAGGAGAGTAGGGTTCATTTTGCAGATGGATTTTTGGCTAGGGCGGATATGTACCTAGTTTTCCTACTTGGATAAAATATAAAAAGATATTTAAATGCATTTGGAGTGGTTTGACACTTGATCACTTAATGATATAGGTGAGAGGCTAATCTAGGTAGATGGTTGGAGGCTCGAGAGACCATGACCATATTATCAACCATGTGACTCAGCAAGTCAGTATATATCTTAATCATGCTTAACAACGGTAAATAACTATGATGGAATTACGCATGAACCATAGTCCTAGGCTTTAATAAATCTACCAACAACTCCTTCAATCATTCCCAATTACTTGAATTACTTAGTATCATTAGTATATTAAATAACAACAACCAACTCTATCTTGAAGTAGATAATGCTTATATTCATAACAGTAATAGTGAAATTGGTAGCTTGTCAACAATTATGTCCCTATGGGATCGATAAACCTGAATGTCTAACAACCACATATTATTTGTGACCATATACACTTGCATGTGTGTTGGGAAGATGAAATCTTCCCCTTGCTTAAATATCTCAGAAAGATTCAAAACTATCAAAAACATGATCTATAAGTGAATACGGATAAATCGATACACACATCTCAATATAAAAGTCCAGGTCAAAATGGATCAAAGTGTCAACCCCAAAACCTGATGTCAATATTGGAATTTTTCTTTGAATTTACCCATAGATAAGGAACTCAAATCTTAAATTCCATTGAAAACTGAGTTCAAATCGGACCTCATATCACCAAAATATAATTTCTTAACTTTAGGAGAAAATTCTCCAAATTACATTACCCATATGTGATTATATAAAGAAATACTCAACAAATCAATGGAAAGTTAGAATCTTACACCCCCACAATGAAATCTCATAATAGCTCTAAAAAATCTCTCCAATTTGAGCTCTGTAGCTTCCAAAATCAAATGAGAAGTCCAAGATCGAAATTAGAATTTAAATCCGCTTAGGTCTTGTTACTCTTTTTGAACGCGGAGTTCACTAGTTAATGTAATACCTGACCCAGCCCACTCATTGTGAATGCGACCCCAAATGCGATGAACAAATAAAACTGGCCCCAACAAGATTGAAATCATTATTTGTGAACGCGGCCACCGCCCCACGAATGCAAAGGTCAATCCTATCCCTTCATCGAGAATGCAACCGACTCTCCATGAATGCAAAAAAGGGTACTTGGCACAAGTAACCAGCAACTCCAATAATAGTCCTAGTCTTAGAATGGACCCTCAAAACTTATTTGGAATGTTTCAAACACAAATCAATAGTGTAAATCAATCATAAAACACATTCAGGACCTGTTGAAATTATCAAATTACCATTTTGAGATTATTTTGATCAAATATTGATAGTGGTCAACTCTAAGCTTATGAAAATCTTAACTTCCAACGTAGGGCCCAAAACACTCCTTAATGCCTCTAGAACTGTGAAAACTACCTAACTGTGCCAAAAATTATCTTTAGAGCCTAAAGAAACTATCAAAACTTGAATTTGACCTTGATAACTCATAATATTGACTTTGGTCAAACTTTTCAAAAATCAAACTTCCAAAATTAAAAATCTTCTCTGATCGTGCCACTATCCTCGAAAGTCAAAAATGACTTATAGAAGCTACATGAAGTATTAGAATAATAAAAATTAGCTACAAACACAAAATGACCATAAGGTTCTTTACATGAATAATAGATAACTAGAAATTACTTTTACGCTATTAAATTACTCATTAGTTATTATATATTAATTTTTTCATGTGAAAATTATAAAATTAACTTAGATATAAGATAGATAGATGTGATGGTAATAACTAATTAACTAATATTCATGCATATTATAGAAATATTATAAATATAAATATATTAAGTTTCATCAACTATCTCAACGTAAAGATATTACTCCATGTAGAAGTATTTAAATCTAACAAAGAAAAGTATTATGAAAATATTTCTTATTTCTAAGAATAATATGAGACACTAACAAGGAAACTACAAGAACTTAACAGAAGAGAGCTATTTTGTATTTTGTCCTCGGTCTCTCTTCCTTTAATGCCAAAGGTTCCTTCCTTTTATAGAAATATATGTCACGTTAAATGCTTATATGTGTCTAAGATTAGGAGCTTGTATGTGTTGAATGTAGGATATTGGATGCCGCAAAGGTAGGAGTTTGAATGCATCGAAGGTAAGATTGTCTACTTCTATCTTGCTACTCAATTTCGGTGCTTAGTTGAAACTTCGTCTAGTGGGTCACACTGGGCTTCTATACATCACACAGTCTATCCTTTTTCTTATTTTATTCACCATTTGTTATTTTTTTTTAATAGTTTCCTTTATGTTTGCATAATAAGTTATGAATAGGAAAAAATTAAAATATAATTGAAGTATTAGTATATTGAGCAAACACATCAAATACACCCTGACTTGTCTCAAAATGCCGATTTCACACTCAAACAATTCTGGCAATCTATTACTCTTCTATATATATTAAAAAGTGAATTTAATACTACCCTGAGACGTATAACACCACTCTTAAAACATATAGTATTTTACACTCGCTCACCACATAAGCACCACATCAACGTCATGTCAGAAATTATAATAATCATATATTCTTTTTTTTCTTTTTTTTTCTTTATTCATTAACTTTTCTTTTGTTGATTATATTTTACACTAATTAATCCTTAATTAATTATTAAAATACTCCAATAATTATATCTTCTTTATCAGTTAACCCCACCCACTCAATCTCTCATCTCACCGAAAAAACCATGTTCGGGCACGATCACCACCACTATATCACCTTCAATTCTTCTTCTTCTTCCCCAGCCACCATCAAATATCACCACCACCATTATTACTATCATTTCTTCTTCTTCACCACCTTCAATTCCTCCATCTTTGCCACCAACCACAAGCAACCCCACAAGCATATTTTTTTTAAAAAAATCAAAATTGGGATAGATAAATCATATCAGTTCATTGAAGAGGTGGGTATAAAAATCAACCATAGTCCCTCTATTTTTAAATTTCAGGTATTTTCTTAATTTATGTCATTATCCATTTTCTCTTCAAAAAATTTCAAGCAATATCATGATGTTTTTTCTATTTATGATTGGAAGGTAATTTTTTTAAAATTGTGAGATATAATTACGAAATTTAATATTTTGGGATAAAAATGACTGATTTAGAGCCTAATTTTTGAAATTGATTGAAAAACTGAAAGAAAGAAATGGTGATATGCGATGGTCAAGGTGGTACTCTAATAAAAATGGAGAAAACATAAACAAGATGAAGAAATAGAGAAAGACAAGAAGAAGAACAAGTGAAGAAAATAGAAAAGAATAAGAAAGAAGTAGTGGCTATTATGATGGTGAAGTGTTGATGATGATGACAAAGTGTTTCATTAAAGACGATATATGCATAAAGAAATGGGTAGGGATGTAAAAGAAATGAAAAAAATTGTAAGAGAGAAGGTTGCAAGAATGAAGAAGAAAAAGTAGAAGAATAAAAAGAGGGAAGGGGGGAAGGGGTGGGGTGGATGAGTGGGGAATACCCCAAGAACTTGTATTTTGTAAGAAAAAAATGAAAAATGAAAAAAAGTTCAACAAAATGCGCCTTTTTAAATTATTTTGTTTTTTGTGACGTATCATCTTGTAAGATAGTATTAAATTTACTTTAATATTTACAGGGATGTAATAGGTCACCGAATTAATTTGAGTGTGAAATTGACTTATCAAGATTTGTTCATGTGTATTTGATGTCTTATCTCGTAGTGTATTATGAAGTATATAATAGGTAAATATTTTATACTCACCACTTACTATGCTCCAATAAATAATGGATTTCACCAATAGTTTAATTACAAACCTTAAGATATTGTTTGATCATTCTGAGTACCTGAATATACATCATTTGAAATGCAGTGCCCCTGACAAAAGAAAAGTAAGTACAAATAAAATTATTTTGCATGTAATATGACAAATGAAACATCAAAACATAACTGAAAGAGAAATAGGACAACCAATTGAATAATAATCATAACATTGAAGGAAATGTGAGAAACATATTAGAAAGGCAATCATAAAAGTGAGCAAAAGATATATGAAGAAATAAAAATATATTAATCATTGGTCTAACCTTAAAGTTATTGTCGTTTATCATATATTAGTTTATTATGAGAATTTATTAGTATAATCGATAAAACATAATCTACCATGTGTTCACATGGAGTATGATATTGACCCGATAAGTTAAGCCATCCTATACTTGCTCAGGCACATCATAGCCTTTTACATAAAGTTTATATGTTCATACACTGGTTTTTATGTGTTCTAATGTTAATATGTTTTTGTAGGTTTTAGAAGTTAAAATGGCTAAGGAGCAAAGATAGAAAACAACTAGAAAAGGGTGATCTATGGTTGCAGATTAGTTCATGGATTGCAGATCAGGTCATAGAATTATTCAGAGAGGCTGTCAAAAGACTCTGTGTCACGATCCAACTACTGGGCCATGTGATAAGGTGATTTTATAATAATGATGGGACAGGTCGTTACAACAGATACTAATTTACCCATTGTTCATCCCCGAATGATCCCATACTAATGAAGAAAGAAGAAATTAATTTGGAAATCTCATAGTCCCATCTGAACCGCGTGATTACGACCCTACACAAAAAATCAAAACTTCCCTCTTTCTAGTCGTACTTAACTCAATTGGAAAATAATTTAATCCTGCTTTGTCAAGGAAAAATCCTTCCTTTGAGCTATACCAAAAAATTTAAAGTAACCTTCCCCGAGTGCCCGAGGAAATCGAGGGCCTCGTAGGATATCAGAGCAAAAGAAATTCAAATGAATCAGAAAGGAACCTTTCCGCTCTAAAAATTGACCTACCATTTCGCTATAGTGATAATTATATCGCCATAGCGGTACTGCTATAGCGAGATGCCGACTGTTATAGTGGTTGGTAATAGTTAAAAAGGGGTAAGAAATGGGTTTCACTCCTATTGTTCCCATTTTCATCTGAAAACACTACCCCTCTCTTGATCACTCCGCTCCCGATATCAGAAAATCCAGGTAACTATTGTACCCTCTTACTTCCTTACTTCTTTGCACGATTATTGATAGTTTTAAGGTAGAAAATGGTGGATTAGAGTAGATATTGTAGTTGGGGTTTTGAATTAAAAATAGGTTGAATTTTTTTCAGGTTTCTGAAGCATGGTGCTTCCCTTATGTTTACAACGCCTCCACAGTATTCTGGGCTTAAGAATTATGCGGTTTTTGACCCAAAATGGGATCAAAATAGTGGAGAAGGTGAAGGGTTGTTCTTGATGAAAAAGGGTGATTTTTGGGCAAAATTAGGGGTTATAATGCCCAATTTCTTGGCATAAAATAGTGGTAGGGCACTTTAGGAACACTGATTTGGACTTGGAATGTTAAAAACAAAGATATTTGGGTCAAGGGACGCCATTGTTGTACCCCTTGAAGTTCTGGGATGGTGAAGACCGCTATAGCAGAACCCAACCGCTATTGTGATCCTGCTATAGCGAAGAAATTCCCGCTATAGCAGTACCTCCATAGCGTAAGGCCATTCGCTATAACGGGAGGCCACAGACAGTAGGCTCCCAGGCATTTGCCAAGAGTTGGTCTTTCTTTGGATGATATTTCCTTGCACTTTTACGAGTTCAAATCTCATTCCTTGTAATATTTCAGGTTGACTTACTAAATGGCTTCCAACAAAGAACATATTCCCCCCTACGAGAGCTTCCCCAATGATGCTAGGCGGGAGAGATTTTGGGATTACCAGTGGACAGGTATATGTTATGAAAGGGCCTTCAACATGAGGGGTATGGAAGAGAAGGAAAATGCATTCTATCTCAGGCTTCATAATTTCAGTTGGGGTCCGTTGGTATTGGATCCCCTTTTCGGGCGCTCAGGCTGGGTGAGGAAGTTCTATGCCATCCTCCCCACCATACATTAGGATGACCCCAACCCCACTATCCGCCTCCAAGGAGTGGATGTTCCTGTGGATGCTCTGATCGTCAATGAGGTGCTAGGAGTGCCTCATGTTTCAAATGAGTCATACGATGCCAACCTTCGGACGTTTGACATGAAATGGCTGAGGGATAGTCTGGTGGAGGAGGTGTTCAGGGACCAGGTCAACTGGCCTAGTGCTGAAGGCATCAGGAGTACTTATTTCTCAGCCGATGCTAGAAGGTGGTTGAAATTGGTATCCCAAAGGATCTGTCCATCGGGCAATACTACCGACGTGACTTATCCTCGGGCCTTGGTGGTGGCTTGTGCTATGCAGGGTATCCAGCTGAATGTGGGGATATAAATTGTATCTGGGTGGAAGGACTTCTACCGGGATCTCAAGAATGGATCCTTTCTTCATGGTTTGGTGTCTGAGTTATGCAAACAGTTTGTGATGCCTGAGGATGATACTGACAAGGTGGTGGATATGGATTCCCCCTTTAACGCTGTCCGGGTGAAGGTGATCACTTCTACGGGGAAGAAGAAGAGGAAGGTGAACGAATAAGGGAGCATCCAGGCTACCGAGGGTGCTGATGATGATGGTGATGATCCTTCCCCTCCTTCCCAGTCCCAACCCTAGATCACTGGAAGTCAGGTTGATGTGGACTTAGCCGCGGTCAGGCGGTTCATGTAGGGTATTACTGTCAGAGGTACAACACCGCCCCCTCCTCTCGGGACTTTGCAGCAGTCCGCAGGAAGTTGAATGACGAGAAGAAGAAGAGGCGCTCCCTAAACCATATGCTTGCCTATACGTGAGATACCATTAAGGTCATGTTCACTTGTTTTATCCATGATCAGGATCTTCCCCAGTAAGAGAAGGAGGACCTGCAGGAGTTTCCCTGTCGGAGCAACACCGAGGCCGAGGGCCCTGCCCCTGTAGCCCCTAATAGTGATGAGGCATTCGGCAAGGACCTCCCCCTCTCTTTATTATTTTAGAAATACCATTCTTGGGTTTTCCCCTGTTTGGGGCATGTACTAGACGAAGTTCCCCCTTCCTTTTCCCTTTTTATTTTAAGCACGTGGATGCTAGTTTTAAACAATATTGACTTATATGCATGCTATATTCGCTCTATCGGTGATTTCCTTGTTTTACGTAGCCATTCGTAGCTTAATTATCACTTTTAGACTCTCCAAAAATGGAAATAATAAATAGGGGAAAACATGGCAGGGATTCTATCCCACCCTCCCCGCTATAGAGGTTGATACACCGCTATAGAAGTGCTGCCAAAGCAGAAAAATTCCCACTATAGAGAGATCTCCATAGCGGTACAGTTTTGCTATGGCGGCCCCAACGGCAGCAGCCCAGAAATTTAAAATTTCTGCAAGGTTCACCCATTTCCTATTCCTGGTTATTAACGTTAACCCCTGACATCACGTCATGGCCTTAAACATAATCCCAAGGCCACCATCATCACTACTTAATTCAAAATTTAGCATCACGTTATCATCAATTCCATTATGAAATACACGAGAAAACTGTTCACAACAATACATTTCTGCCATCATACAAGAATAACCCCCCTTTTCCCATGGTTCCTAACCAAACCTGACTGTCCTGGAATCGAAGTTTCACTACAGTCACCAATTCTCTTATTCCCTTACCATCTTCACCAATGGTAATTCTACACCTAAATGTGATACCACTTCTTCTACTAAGTCACACAACACTTTATCACTGACACAAGATCATACAACATCAAGTTAGGAACCACACAATTACAGTCATACAAGTAATGCAATGCACAAAATTCCAAGTTTTAAGCTACATCACAATCAAGTCAAATCTAATACCCTTTATTCGCCTCATGGATGAATATTAGCCGATCATCCATGCCTTACCATAGTCTCTAAGGCCAGATACCAATTGGAACCTTCCCGATTCCAACTTCTCTTACTTGTCTTTGTCACGACCCAGACCATCGTGAGTGGCACCCACCCAACCCCAGGATGAGCAAACCAGTAGAGTTGAACCCTTAACCTAGACTAACAGCCTAAAACCAGCAAATAGAAAATAAACTAGCAATGTAAATAATGTGAAAGGCCTTTCATTGAAATAAAACCTGCGAAAATTCCCCTAGAATCTGAAAGTCATCATACCAAACACTACCAATACTAGAGTACGGGGATGCAACCCAAAAACTTAAAACAATAAAGAGATAGTCTAAGCATGAAACAATTAGGCTACAACTCAAAGATAAACACCAAGGCGTCTTGGTCAAAAAGCTCACCCTTGATATCTAGAACAGTACGGCCTATAAGTGAGGTCGTGCGTCAACCGTCGGAAGATTTCCTGTACTCACAAGAAAAACAAGCAAGTGCAGTATCAGTACACAACAACCGTGTACTGGTAGGATCATCAGCCAGTTCCAATTAAAACAGTGTATAATCAGTACAACAAATCAAGTGTAAGTACAGAAAATATACAACAAGTCAATAGGCTCCCTTAGACTACAAGTCTCTATCTAGCTTGTTCCCGCATGAAATCCACCTATTATAAATCTAAACAACAATCACATAATCAATACATCATCCTTTTTGTCTAGCCCAGACCCACGCTAGGATCCCTTCTAAACAACACCTAAGTGTTAAACAGACAACCCGACCTAATCCAAGACCAACTCAACAGATATAACAAGATTCTCGGTCACTCAAGGACCACCAACGAATATCATAATTCAATAAAATATCTCGGTCCACTCATGGAACGAATAACAGTCAATGCAATGCAACAATATCAATGCAATGATACAGTGAAATAAACTCATACCAGGCGTGGTACCCGAGTCAACCGTTATTATTCAGTACCAGGCAAGTACCCGAGCTAACCATTTGTTATACCCGTACCAAGCGTGGTACCCGTGCCAACCATTAGTATAACCGTACTAGGCATGGTACCTAAGCCAACCAAATGTCAATAATCCACAGTAAAATAATGAACAAATAACTTGTAAACCAATAAGCAACACACCGTTCAATTCACAGACTGTAAAACAGGACCCTTAGACATTCTACACAATTCCTCTGAGCCATGCAATTCATACAAACACTTAGATAAGAGTACGAAATATACAACTTTCACAGGAATCGTAAGCCATCAGCTACCTCGAAATGATCTAAGCTCTACTCAACCCGAGCTTTCCCTTGTTCCGTATTCCTTTCTCGTTCTTGGTCTAAAACAATATACAAGTACTCAAATTAATAAACAAGGCCTGCACATTACCCAGATTACACCAAATCCCAGATCCCCAGGCCACCCATGATCATCCTACCTTTTTTCCCCGGGCTTCCCGCCATTAATATCCCTAGTTCTATAATTTTCATGGATAAAAATGGAGAATTTTACAACATACGATCATAATACCTTACTTTTAACAATACCCAAGAACTATCATGCCAGAATTCCCCTTCTTCCCCGGATTCCACCATCCCTAAGTTATTCCAACCTTTCACCAAGTTCCCTCCTAGTAATTCTACCGCATAGAAAAAGTAGTATGAAATTTGGGGAGTAGAATCCTTACCTTTAGGACGAAAAATAGTGGAAAACTGGTAGAAATCGCCCAAAATCGCCCCCTTCTTCTCCCAAAATGGTTAAAAAAAAATTGAACTATTTTGGGGAAGTTTCTGCATTAAATCCCATCACGCTCCGCTATAGCGGTCCACACTTCTATAGAGGTACCGATATAGCGGAGTCATCCGCTATGGCAGAGGCTGATCGACGTTGACTTCTGATATAGTGGTAATTTCTTCGCTACAGCGGAGGTCGCTATGGCGGAGTGTCAACTGCTACAGCGGTTGACACGAGACAGAAAGTTATAAAACCTCCAAAACTAGTCCATTTTACAACACACTTATTTTCCTGACATCCTGGAATAATCCCTTCACGTCAATCTCGATTTCGATAGTTATACTTACCCGAATTCAATTCTGAAAAGTCTCCCATACTCCTTTATGTGTTAGCTACGAGAAAAACTAGCTCACCACAAGTCATCCAACCCAATCCTTACTCAGATTTCCCTAGACTCCACCTTGCTCCAAATCCGGCTGAGGCTAGCCTAGCCCAGAATTTCAAACTCCTAAATCCAGAGTTTTCTAACTCTAAAACTTGGCAAGATTGGGCTACCCATAACGATGGACATGGTCATTACAATAGATACTAATTTACCCATCGTTCATCATGAATGATCAAACCTGAATTTACGGAAATAAAAGAAAGATAGTGTAGTACCTGAATCCTCAAATAAATGAGGGTATTTATCCCACATGTCCTTCTCGGTTTCCCAAGTGGCTTCCTCAATCAGACGATGCTTCCACTGAACCTTTACCATATCAATCACCTTTTTCCTCAACCTGTGGACATCACGAGCAAGAATCAAGACTGGTTCCTCTTCATAATGAAGATCCTTATTGAAAAGCACCTCATCCCACTTGATGATGTAGTCCTCATCCCCATGGTATCGCTTAAGCATAGATACATGGAATACCAGATGGACACCCAACAAAATGGGTGACAGTGCTAACTTGTACGCCACTGGCCTCACAATCTCAAGAACCTCAAACGGACTGATGAACCGAGGGCTAAACTTGCCCTTCTTGCCAAACCACATAAATCCCTTCATTGGTGACACTTTCAACAATACATGTTCACCAACCTGAAATTCCATGTCCCGGACCTTTCGATCTGCATACTCCTTCTGCCTGCTTTGGACAGGCATCAATTTGGCCTGAATTCCCCTTACCTTTTCTTGCACTTCCTTTACCAATTCTACTCCCAAAGGCTTTACATCACCTTTCTCAAACCACCCAACCGGTGATCTGCAACTCCTCCCATACAATGCCTCGAATGGTGCCATGTCAATACTGGAGTGATAGCTGTTGTTGTATGAGAACTCGTACAATGGTAGAAATTGGTCCCAATGACCCTTGAAGTCCATCGCACATGCTCTCAGCATGTCCTCCAATACCTAAATCATCCTCTCTGACTAACCATCAGTATGAGGATGGAAGGTTGTGATAAAAGTGAGTTGTGTACCCAACTCTTCATATAGCTTGCCCCAAAATTTAGAGGTAAACTGCGTACCCCTGTCTGAAATAATGGACAGTGACACCCCATGCAATCTCACAATCTCCTTCACGTAGATCTTAGCCAATTGTTGTGAATTTTAATCTACCCTGACCGGAATAAAATGAGCGGACTTGGTCAGCCTATCAACAATGACCCAAATTGAGTCATACTTCCCCAATGTCTTGGGAAGACCCACCACGAAGTCCATGACTATCCTTTCCCACTTCAACTCTGGAATTGGCATTCTCTGGAGTAGTCCTGTAGGCCTCTGATGCTCATACTTTACCTGCTGGAAGTTCTGACATTTGAACACAAATTCAACTATGTCCCTTTTCATTCCGGGCTACCACTAACACTGCCTTAAGTTCCTGTACATTTTGGTCACACCCGGATGAATTGAGTATCACGAACCATGGGCTTCCACTAAGATTTTCTGAATTATATCATCAACCTAAGAAACACAAATCCTCTCGGTGAAATTTAGTACTCCACCAGAGTCTAAAGTGATGTCCCTGGATTCCCTAGATATTACCTTACCTCGAAGCTTACTCAGTTTTTGATCCTGAAAATGTTTGGCCTTTATTTCCTCTATGAAGGTGGTTTTGACCTCAATGTTGGCCAACAACCCATCCTATTCTGAAATACCCAAGTGCATGAACTTGGCCTCCAAAGCCCGAATTTCCCTTGCTAGTAGTCATTTGGACACCCCCAAACAAGCCAAACTACTCATGCTAACTGTTTTCTAGCTCAATGCGTGTACCACCATATTAGCCTTACCCGGATGGTACTGAATAGTCACATCATAGTCCTTCAATAACTCTATCCACCTTCTCTGCCTCAAATTCAAATCCTTCTGAATGAAGACATGCTGCAGACTGCGATGATCAGTGAACACTTCACACTTGATACCATAGAGATAATGTCTCCAAATCTTGAGTGCAAAGACCACTACAGCCAATTCTAAGTCATGAGTAGGATAGCTCCTCTCATGCACCTTCAATTGCCTAGATGCATAGGCTATCATATTCCTATCCTGCATTAACACAACACTCAAACCAGAATGTGAAGCATCACAGTAAATAATAAAGTCTTTACCTTCAACGGGCAAAGACAATATAGGAGACGTGGTCCGAAGTGTCTTGAGCTTTTGGAAGCTCTCCTCAAATTTGTCGGACCACACGAATGGTACATCTTTTGGTGTCAGCCTGGTCAGGTGAGTAGCAATAGACGCAAAATTCTTAACAAACCACCGATAGTACCCTGCGAGCCCAATAAAACTCCTCACCTTGGTCACAGAGCTAGGCCGAGCCCAACTCTTGACTGGCTCAATCTTCTGGGGATCCACCATCAGCCCCTGTTCTGACACTACATGCCCCAAGAATGCAATTGAAGTCAACCAAAACTCACACTTAGTGAAGTTCTCATAAAGCTTCTGGCGTCTCAAGATGTCAAACACAATACAAAGATGATTAGTATGCTTCTCCCTACTCTTGGAGTAGATCAAACTATCATCGATAAACACAATCACAAAGGAATCCAAATACGACTTAAATACCCCATTCATCAAACTCATGAATATTGCCGGTGCATTAGTCAAACCAAACGACATTACTAGGAACTCATAATGCCCATGCCGAGTTTGAAAAGCAGTCTTAGGAATGTCCTCAGGCCTAATCCTTAACTGATGGTACCCCGACCTCAAGTCAATTTTCGAAAACACCGATGCACCCTGAAGCTGGTCAAACAAATCATCAATGTGGGGTAGAGGGTACTTATTCTGGATGGTCGCCTTGTTCAACTTCCTATAATATATGCACATCTGCATACTACCATCATTTTCTTAACAAAAAAAATAGGAGCACCCTAAGGCAACACACTGGGATGGATAAATCCCTTATCTAGGAATTCCTGTAGCTGAGTCTTAATTTGTCTTAACTCTGCCTGAGCCATACAATATGGAGGAATAGAAATGGGATGAGTGCCTGGCTCTAGATCAATACAGAAGTCGATATCTCTATCCGAAGGCATACCAGGCAAATCCGCTGGAAAGACCTCTAGAAACTCAGAAACCACCAGAACTGACTCAATAGATGGGGACTCCATAATATCATCCCGGAGATGATCCAAGAAGGCTAGACACCCTCTCGCCACTAGCTTCCTAGCCCAAATGAACGATATGAACTTAACTGGCTTAGGAATGTACACACCTTCTCACTCTAGTCTATCCTTACCCGGAATCTCTAGAGCCACTGTGTTGATGTTACAGTTCAACACATCATGATAAGGGGACAACCAGGTCATGCCAAGATAATATCAAAATCATCCATATCCAGAATTACCAAGTCTACCCAAGTATGCAACCCCACAAACACAATAGAACAGTCACGATAAATATGAATCACAATCATAGACTCTCCAACCAGGGTAGAAACATGGATAGAGGAATCAAGGATATCACAAATCAATTCCAGACCCAATGCAAAACTCAGAGATTCATAAGAATATGTAGAACCTGGGTCAAATAATATCGAAGCCATTTTATAGCAGATAAGAATGGTACATGTGATCACCGCATCTGATGATTTTGTATCAGTTCTCCCTGGAAATACATAGCAATGAGCCCGATCATCAATCCAGGAAACTTCCCAGGCCAGCTGCGCTGCACCCTTGACTGCGCCACCATTCCCTCTGTCGCCTCGGCCTCCT
The DNA here is from genome assembly GCA_003996215.1 of Jaltomata sinuosa. Taxonomy (NCBI): domain Eukaryota; kingdom Viridiplantae; phylum Streptophyta; class Magnoliopsida; order Solanales; family Solanaceae; genus Jaltomata; species Jaltomata sinuosa. Next base: position 7,775 of record QJPP01005930.1, on the reverse strand, counting down.
TGAAAGTTTCCTCGCCCACCCTGTGGATAACCTCTAACATTACCTCTTCTACCTACCGGGACAACCACTCTAAACTTCTGCTGACCCTGATTACATGTCTACCTGAGTGGGCACTTCCTCTTAAAGTGGCCCAGATCACCATAATACAAGAAACCAAGATCAAGTATAGGCCTGCTAGCTAATGTATAAGACGCTCCCTGTCCTCTAGGAGCTGTAGAATGATTATGAGCTCCCTGACGACCACCTGTAGCAGCTGGCAGAGCTGACTGAATAGGAAGGGCTGAGTATACCTACAAATTATGACCCTTGGAATACGAACCACCATAATTTCCCTCATTTCGGGGCTTCTTGGCTAACGCCTTAGCCTGCCCCACCTGCCTGACTCCCTCAAGTTTCTTCACATAATCCACCACATCATTAAAGCCCTTCCCTGAAGAAGTCATATGCACTGATAGTACTTGTAGCTCAGTATTCAAACCATTCACAAACAACTGGACATGTTGCTCCTCGGAACCCAACATCTGTGTGGCAAAATGAGACAAGGCATGGAACTTAGCCTCATAAGTAGAGATTGACATGCTAACCTGCTCCAAGTTCAAGAACTCATCCTTCTTCCAGTCCCTCAAAATACGGGGTACGAACTTCTCTAAAAACAAAGCGTGGAACTGTTCCCAAGTCAGTGGGGTTAGAAAAGAAGACCGGCACTCCACATGAGACCTCCACCACTACTTAGCATCACCCTGCAGCTGAAATGTGCCAAACTCAACCCCATGCTGACATACAATACCCAACTTGTGCAACCTGTCATAGCAATCCAAGATGAACTCATAAGCATCCTTTCTATCAGTACCGTGCAATGCAGGAGGTTTCAGCTTGAGAAACTTTGTCAACATCTCATGCTCATTCCCTGTAATTACCGGGCCTAACATTGGCCTGAAGAAGTCACATTCGTTCCTGAAGCTGCATCCATCCTAGGCATTATAGTAATAACTGGCTGAGTATGCAAGGCCTGGTTTGCAAAATCCGCGGGTATGGATCCGGTACCAACCAACCCACTCAAAATATTGCAAGCCTGCTGAAAGGCTTCTGGTGTCATAGTAGGGAGGCCTGCACCCCCAACTGGTATCACCTCCTCCTGCTCCTCACCCTCTTCAGCCACAACTTCTACATCTTCAGCAACATGTTCCTGAGGTGGGGGAGGGGTCGCTTCACTCTCTCCAGCAGCCGCTCGAGCTCCACCCCTAGCGGGTGCGGCCCTACCTCGTCCTCTGCCCCTTCCTCTGCCTCTACCACAGAAAGTCGGGCACACTGCTGGGACCGCTGCTCTAGCTCCGTTATTCCTTATGTTAACCATCTGCGGACAGAAGATTGAGTGAGATTAGATACCAATTTGTATCACCATATACCAATTGGAATCAAGTTATAACACGAACGAAAGAAGGAAGAGATAGTTTTCCTAAAGCCCCATAGCCTCTCGAAGAAAAGTATGGACATCTCTGTACCATTCTGCAAGACTCTACTAGACCTGTTTGGTACGACGAGATCAACGAACCTAGGGCTCTAATACCATCTTTGTCATGACCCTGGCCGTCATGAGTGGCACCCACCCAACCCCTGGATTAGCGAACCAGTAGAATTCAACCCTTAACCTAGACTAACAGCCTAAAACCAGCAAACAGAAAATAAACTAGCAATCCAAATAATGCAAAAGGCCTTTCATTGAAATAAAACCTGCGGAAATTCCCCTATAATCTGAAAGTCATCGTACCAAACACTACCAATACTAGAATACGGGGATAAAACCCCAAAACTTAAAACAATAAAGAGATAGTCTAAGCTCGAAATAATTGGGCTATAACTCAAAGATAAACACCAAGATGGCTTGGTCGAATATCTCACCCTTGATATCTGGAACAGTCCAACCTACAAGTGAGGTCGTGCGTCAACCACCGGAAGATTTTTGTACTCACAAGAAAAATAAGCAAGTGCAGTATCAGTTCAAAACCATCATGTACTGGTAGGATCATCAGCCAGTTCCAATTAAAACAGTGTATAATCAGTACAACAAATCAAGTATAAGTACGGAAAACATGCAACAAGTCAATAGGCTCCCCTAGACTACAAGTCTCTACCTAGCTTGTTCCCGCATGAAATCCACCTTTTATAACTCTAAACAATAATCACAGAATCAATAAATCATCTTTTTTGTCTAGCCCGGACCCACCCTAGGATCCTTTCTAAACAACATGTAAGTGTTAAACAGACAACCCGGCCTAATCCAAGACCAACTCAACAGATATAACAGGATTCTCGATCACTCAAGGACCACCAACGAATATCACAATTCAATAAAACTGCCCGGTCCACTCACAGAACTAATAACAATCAAAACAATGCAACAATATCAATGCAATGATGCAGTAAAATAAACCCATACCAGGCGTGGTACCCTAGCCAACCGTTAGTTTTCCGTACCAGGCTTGGAACACGAGCCAACCATTTGTTATACCCGTACCAGGTGTGGTACACATGCCAACCGTTAGTGTACCCGTACCAAGCGTGGTACTTGAGTCAACCGAATGTCAATAATCCACAGTCAAATAATGAACAAATAACTTGTAAACCAACAAGCAACAAACCGTTCAATTCACAGACTGTAAAACAAGACCCTTAGACATTCAACACAATTCCTCTAAGCCATGCAATTCATATAAACACTTAGAAAATAGTACAAAATATACAACATTCACAGGAATCGTAAGCCATCACCTACCTCAAAATGATCCAAGCTTTACTCAACCTGAGCTTTCCCGTGTTTCGGATTCCTCTCTCGTTCTTGGTCTAAAACAATATACAAGTACTCAAATTAACAAACAAGGCCTGCACATTACCCGGATTACTCCAAATCCCAGACCCCCAGGCCACCTATGATCATCCTACCCTTTTTCCCTGGGCTTCCCGCCATTAATTTCCCTAGTTCTATCATTTTCACGGATAAAAATATAGAATTTAACAACATACAATCATAATACCTTACTTTTAACAATACCCAAGAGCTTTCATGCCTAGAATCCCCCTTCTTCCCCGGATTCTGCTTCCCTAGGTTATTCCAACCTTTCCCCAAGTTCCATCTTAGAAATTCTACCGCATAGGAAAAGTAGTACGAAGTTTGGGGAGTAGAATCCTTACCTTTAGGACGAAAAATAGTGGAAAACTGGTAGAAATCGCCAAAAATCACCCCTTTCTTCTACCAAAATATTTCAAGAAACACTGAATTATTTTGGGGAAGTTTCTACATTAAATCCCATCATGCTCTGCTATAGCGGTCCGCTCTGCTATATGGGTACCTCCATAGAAGAGTCGTCCGCTATGGCGGAGGCTGACCGACGTTGACTTCTGCTGTAGCGGTAATTTTTTCGCTACAGCGGAGGTCGCTATGGCGGAGTATCAACCGTTATAGCGGTTGACATGGGACAGAAAGTCATAAAACCTCCAAAACTAGTCCGTTTAACAACACACTTATTTTCTCGGTGTCTCAAAACAACCCCTTCACGCCAATCTCGATTCCGAGAGTTCTACCTACCCAAATTCGATTATGAAAAGTCCCTCGGACTCCTTTATGTGTTAGCTACGAGAAAAACTATCTCACCACAAGACATCCAACCCTATTCTTACACGGATTTCCCTAGACTCCACCTTGCTCCAAATTCGGCCGAGGCTAGCCTAGCCCAAAATTTTAAACTCCCAAACTCGAAGTTTTCTAACTCTAAAATTTGGCACGATTGGGCTACCCGTAATGAAGGACTCGGTCATTATAGTCTCATTACAGCTGGAGGCAAGCGACACCTTCCGACCTTATTGAGATACCAATTGGAATCAAGAGATACCAATTGGACTCAACCCATACAAGTAAGCACAGACCGCATAAAAGGGGTGAAATAAGAGAGACAATTCCTAGAATGCTTCATATCTTCCCGATGTGGATGTCAACACACCAATCTATAGGATTCTATTTGAAATTTTCTCTTGTATTGGGAGATCGGTAACCTAGGCTTTGATACTAAATTGTCACAACTCAACTACCGGGTCGTGCGAGCACTTACTCTAAGCACCTAGATAGGAGAACCCTTACCACCCGATCCAATAGGTAATATGGAAATCAAAAGTAAACATGAGAAAATATCCCCTTTTAGTACTGGAAAAATACTTACAACTTTAGAATAGTAAATCCTTTACAACTTAAAAACAAACCTTCCTAAGAACTAGTCTAAACAAGTATAAGAGCTCTAAGTATAAATACAAAGTATAAAAGAAGACATAGCGTCCATCATGAAAATGAAGAGTAGAAGCTGCTGGAGATCACCATCGTCCTGTACCTAAGAAACATCAATGATCCTGCAACAATATTGTACCTATTATAAGTTTTGAAGTCAAGCAAGTCGGCAAAAGTTATCGTAAGTTCTTTAATAAATTTCCTGAACTTTGGGTAAAATGTCTCGGAGCTTTTCTCTCAATCTATAAAGAGTTAGAAGTCCCCCAAAATACCAAATCGAAGGTCTACGAGTCTAGTTTCCAACACACAAAACCTCACGTCTAACTGATCGCGGAGTAAAAGGTTATGACTGTTTTACCGTGGACTGTCTGGCAGAAAATGGGTTGCGAACCGGGTCGCGAACCGGGTCGGGTCAAACTCGATTTAAGCCTCAACTCCACGTTTTAAAATGCCATTTCAGTTCCGAAACAGTGAGAAAACATAAGGGAGGGTTCCAAGAGAGTTCTTTAGTATCGAAATCGTGCGTATTTGAAAGTATTTTTGAAAGTTATATTATTATGACCTTTTCAAAATATTTTAAAGGTTTATGAAAAATATTTTTTACAATATAATTGTATATGTATTTATTTTATAAGGTTTGTATACATTGTAATATTTTAACGGAGATAGTAAATTTAGTTATGTTAAAAGTTATTATTATAATATAGTAGGTTTTATTCGAAATAATTTTCTATGAATTATGGTATATTTAAAAAGTTATATTTATTATACCACGAATTTATGCAATACCCAAATTTATGTATAATGAGGTTGAAAAGAGAGGGATGGTGTGATACTTCCACGTGGTGGGAAGTGAGAATGTGGTGTCAATATATATCACTGATGAGTGGCACCATTTTGGTCCAATTGATCATTTTTTTTTATTTATTCTAACTAGCAAATATTTTAGCTAACACTTGGTAGTCGGCTACAGTAGTAATATAGGATTGAACTTTAACAACTTTTGGGGATTCCTTTTTTTCTCCTTTGAAAATTTATCTCTCACTTAAAAAGGAAATTGTGGATGAAACATTTTGGTGATTTAGTTAATAATTGATAAACGTCAATTATCTACATCAAGTTATTCAAGCCTAAATCCGATTTTGATTTAGTTTTGGATTTTCTCGGAAGTGGTTCGAGCTTGGACATCATCTTAGCAGCTTGTCATCGGACGATAGGTAGGTTACGGTTTATTTTCCCTAGACTCCGCATATATAGAATAAAATTGTATTAATGGGCATCCTTGGGTTGGTTTATTAGGTTGGTACCACAGACCTCGACCGCTTTATTCATTTCCGCCTACTTTTGTTCCTCCGTTGCTTGTAGTATTTGCCGATATATTTTATTTACCCTTGTGGTCCTGTGAGGCCTTGTTGACTCTGGAACATAGAAGGTGGGATTTTGGGAATGTCCGCGAGTCCCGGGCATAGAATTATCCTTCTAGGCTGGTTAAGCTTGCTGAGTAGCTGTGGGCCTGTGCAGGGTCGATAGGTTGATTGTGAGCTGCTGGGCAACTATTGTGTGTGATCATACCATTTCCATGCATATAAAGAGGTTTTATCCATGTTTTACTATGGTTTTGGCTTCGGGCCTACTTGAACTATTTTCTAAACCTTGCATGGCCTGGGGGAGCCATTTTTTATGGAAATAATTTGGAAATGGTTTGATTTAACTTGTGAATATTTCTGGATAAAGGAAAGTAAAATAATGTTTAAAATCATCAGTTTTACGATTATCGCTAGACTCGACAGGGTCGGGGTTCTAGTTGAGTTTTCTTGTTACTTGAGATGATTTTTAGCCTCGGTCGGACCGAGCACCTGAGATGACTTTTTACAGTTTAGACCCGGTTATCCCGGGCACCCTTGGAGGGGTTTTTGAGATATTTTCCTACTACTTTAGTCCTGGACAGGGTCTGGGCATGCATATTCGAGACTGGGTCTCTATCTTGATACCGGACTTGCTTCCGGGTGACGTGCTTTGATACTGAGTTTTAGTATGGGGTCTGGGACATCCATGGACCTTGCCATCTGGGCCAGGGGCTACGGGGTGCATGTGCCGGAGGAAGGGTATACGGTGGAGTAGAGGTATACGGGCAGTGTCCTTCCATGGAACCTACCTGCTAGGCCGGATCGACGCCGGAGGAGGTACATACAGAGATACCATTTCACTTGAGATCTTCATGCATCATATCATTTATTGTTTGAGGCTCCACCCTTGTTTGTTGTTTGTTGATTGTACGCTCCGGTAGTATGGGATGCCGGAGGGTTTGTTTTCACTTGTTTGTGTTCCTCGGTTGGATGGGCGGCCGGGAGACTGTAGGTAGACTTTTGCTATTTACTTACAGAATTGTTCTCTATTATGGATAAGTATGAGATTGGTTACTGCTAGACTGTTAGTTTCTGGATTGAAATTGATATGATTAGTTGAGCTTGATTTATGTCTCTGAGCATGCCTATCCTTACTCTTTCCCTCTTTTTACACTTGAGGTTACCGGTATACCGTCCATTTTGTAAACTTATTTTGTATACACTGTTGTTGCAAGGACCCCAGGTGTGTATATTCTGCTTACTGGCCTCACATGTGGTTCTGTTGATTTCCCTCTGGGCTAGTTCCTGTGTACCTTTCGTTGATTTCTGTGACTTCTTGCTTCTATTCTGTCTGTTACTACACTTTTGTCTTATATGTGCCCAGTCGGCCTATGATACCTACTGGGTACCTTATGCTTCACATTTTTGGTGCTCACCCCTACCCCCCTGCATCTTTGGGTGCAGATCCTAGCGTGGGCCATCGCCATTAGATCGCTGTGATTCGTGCTTGGAGATCTGTTGGGGACTACTTTAGACTGAGGGTGAGCTCTTGGCGATCGAAGCTTATCTTTAGTTTATCTTTTGCTTCTTGTACTCTATTACCATTCAGAGACATCTGTATATATGGTTTTGGTTTATTTGCACTCCATGTATGTAGTTTGGCTCTATACTATGATACCAGGTATTGGGGTTTGGTTTAGTTTCCGCATATGTATATATTTATATTCCTTTTATCTGTTCTCTTCATCTTGTTCCCTTATTTGTTAGATAGTAGCCCATTGCTAACTGTTCTGGGCTACGGGGATTGGTTCACCTACCGGGGGTTGTAGGTGACATCATGACCGAGAAATTGGGTCGTGACAACTAGCCCGGATGACAAGGTCCATGGAGGTCCCAGACCCCATACTAAAACTCAGTATTAAAGCACGTCACCCGGAAGCAAGTCCGGTATCAAGATAGAGACCCAATCTCGAATATGCATGCCCAGACCCTGTCCAGGACTAAAGTAGTAGGAAAATATCTCAAAAACCCCTCCAAGGGTGCCCGGGAATAACAGGGTCTAAACCGTAAAAAGTCATCTCAGGTGCTCGGTCCGACCGAGGCTAAAAATCATCTCAAGTAACAAGAAAACTCAACTAGCACCCCGACCCTGTCGA